>JALKBU010000156.1:0-71066 GCA_023091735.1 Trichomonas tenax
GCCACTTATACCACTGGATAGACAACTATCAATAAGTACATGAAAGTACTTTCAAATCGAAAAAATATTGATCAGATAAAAAGTTATGAAGGTCGCGGGACTACACCGCAGAAGGAAAAATTTTCCCTGATTTTAGTGGAAGAAATGTCTAAAATAGAGGATTTGGAAGAAATTTTTGAATTATCAGCAGGAGCTCAAAGCATATCATCAAAATTGCGGTTTAATTATAACAAACAAGATAAGATAAGAAAAATTATAAAATATGAAGTCATAAAAGGCAAGAAAGAATGCTCATAAACACACATATGTGCTGTCCCCTGCACCTTCGTATGCTTCGTTTAGCAACTCACCAAGGTCGGAAAGCTCTTCTTCGTCGCTTTCGAAGAAATCATCCTCTGACTGGTAATAGCTGAGAATAACTTCTATCTTCTTTACCTCTTTCTTCACTGACTCGAAGGCACCCTCAGCACGCATGTTGCAGACAGACATCTAAGAAAATAATGAAAAAAATGAATTTTTAAGACGTGTGAATTCGCATTTCTGCCTTAAAAGTGACAATCATTTTGATTTCCAGCATAATCGACTTTCACCCATCTTTCATTCCTCATCACACAATAGCCGCACTGTCTGAAGCCCGGTGTCTTATGCCCAAGACAAGACTTGAAACAATTTTAATTAAATTTACTTCTTATAGATTAATAACCGATGCCTGAATAAAGTGGTCAATGTGTGCTCTCGAATTTATGTATAAGTCATTGACTATTGAGGCATGTTGTCAGTCTTATATGATATTTCTATAATTAAACTAGGAAGACCCAAATTTGAACGGTAATCTGTTCATTTTTCTGATATTCAAATGCATGCCTATTTGAACAGAGGGTTATTTTTGCATCATCTGATCTAATCAATGAATGATATTAATAAAGTTTAAAACAACTAATACATTTTTCAAAAATTAAAATAAATGACAATATGTCTATTTGAACATACACATATTTTTACATCATCGAATATAATCTATGATGAATATTAATCAAGATCAAAATAATTAAATACATTTTCAAAAATAATATAAACTATAATATGCTTATTTGAACAGAGGGTTATTTTTACGTCATCGAATGTAATATATAGGTAATGTTAATTAAGATCAAATAAACTAAATATATTTTTCATAAACAAAATAACAGATAACATACATTTTTTAACAGAGGTCTGTTTTCATATCATCGAATGTAATATATGGGTAATGTTAATTAAGATCAAATAAACTAAATATATTTTTCATAAACAAAATAACAGGCGACATGCATGTTTGGACAAAGATATAGGTCCACAAAATGCAGCATATAGCGTCCATAATGTCTATAAGTCCCAAAACATAATTCGAGACAATTGTCGTAAAGAAAAATCGAAGATTTTGGAAATTCTCGTTATTTTGTAAATGAAGATGGCGATAAATCCTCAGAACCTTAAACCGCCGTTCGAGAGGATTCACCACTTCGTGGCGACGCCGGCTCTTCCTCCCTACAACAAATCGCCGAAGCAGCAGAAAAATTTCAATAAAGGAAAATTAGATCCGCTTCCGCCGCCAGAAAAGCAGGAAAGGATGGAGACGGCATCGAGCGTTTCGATTGAATCCATCGAAAACGATCTTCCTATCGTTGGATTCGAATATGAATTTGAAAACTTTATGATCGAAGTATTTGAAACAAGTTTGACTGCAGCACTCGAAAATACGTTCAAAAAGAGATACTCTGCCTTAGACTGTTTGCTTTGGGAAAAGTCGGATTCTCTTTCGGCGATTTATTCTCAATCACATTCGATTTTTGTGCCTGATTTTAAGTGTTTGGCAGGAGAGTGTCTTCTGTCTACACCGATATTATCAACAAAAGAGCCAACAAAACATGATTCATATAATTCAAATCACGAATCTCGCTTAGTTTTGGATAACACACCTGTTTTATTGTTCTGCCTCAATAATTATCAAGGAGAATCGTGTTATGTCGTTCAAATAATTGGAACACCTGATGCAAACGAATTCAAGAAGGAAGACATAATATTCGTCAAGTTTTTTCAAAGAAAGTTCGCTATATTCAGTCGCTACTTAATCGACCAACCTCTTCAAGAACCAATTCTTTTAGATATGATGAAAGTTGATAAAATCGATAAAATCATCGCGAAACTTAAAGATTCACTTCAATCTTATCTCAACATCAGCACGTTAGAAATATGGTCGCTCAACAGACAAAAGAAGCATCTCACAAAATACACAATAAACAAAACAGAAGATGTCGATTATGATAAACTTGGAGTCATTGGAAATCTGATTAAATCTGAGAAATACATCAACATAGAGAGCATCTACGATCCACTGGATATTGGTAACGTTGGAGTCCCAACAATGGTTATTCCTATTGCAGATTATAGAACACAAATCACATTGGGAATCGTCATTCGTGGTGAGAGAGATGGAATTCCATTTGGCCCTGAATCAGAGCGAATGATGAAGCAATTAGCACCAGTGATCGCTTTGTCAATGAATAACTCTCTCAACTACACCGGTGTTCTGAGTGATTTCAAGAAATCCACTGAAGAACGTGAAGGTCTTTCAGCTTTGTTGGAAGTCGCTGAAATTCTCTCCCGTCAATTAGATATCGGCAGGCTTTGCGAAATCATTATGGAGAAGGGCCGTTACTTAACAAAGAGTGACCGCTGCTCTCTTTTCCTCGTCACACAAGGCGGAAAATCTCTCACAACTCAATTCCATCGCGGTTTGAAAGATGGCATCGAAATTCCAATCAACAAAGGTATTGTCGGTAAAACAGTCACTGAAGCGAAGCCTCTTAATATTCTCGACGCTTACGCAGATCCGGACTTCAACGCAGCAACAGATATAGCGACAGGTTATAGAACTAAAACGATTTTGTCTGTCCCGATTTTCAACAATCGTGGAACAATTATCGGTGTCACAGAAATGATTAACAAGAAGGATGGACAAGCGTTTAATCTCTGGGATACAAATCTCATTCAGATCTTTAATGTTTTCTGCGGCATCAGCCTTGAAAACGCTCGTCTTTATAATGAAAGTATCGACATGTCAAATAAACTCAGATCATTCTTCGGCATTTCTTTCTCACTCAACAAGACAGAAGATATCAAAAGGATTCTCTCAGATATCATCAAGAACGCAAGGAAAGGTCTCCAAGCAAAGAGAGCTTCAATGTTCATCATAGATGACAATAATCACCAAATTCTCAGAGCTGTAATCGTTGATGGTGCTAAAATCCCACCAACATACAACGTTAGCGAAGGTATCATCGGCGCGTGCGTCAGAACAAAGAAAGCAATCGTCACAAATGATCCAAAGAGCGACACAAGGTGGAATCCGAAAGTCGATGAAATTACAGGATTCCAGACAACGAATATTCTCGCTGTCCCACTTATATCGACAGAAGGTGAAGTTCTCGGTGTCATAGAGATGATAAACAAACTCAATGGAAACTTCTCTGATGACGATGTCAAACTTTTGCATGCTTTCTCAAGCTTCGCTGCAATCACAGTCGAAAACAGCCGCAACAAACAACTCGCTCCAATGTCAGTGAGGTCTGCTCGCCCTGTGATCTTCAACAACAAGAACGTCGACAAGATGTTACTTGCGCAGGATCAACTTGAGCCAATGAATGGCCTCCAGTTCTGCGCATTTGACTTTGGAGATGAAGAACTCGTTCGAATGGTATTTACGAATTTCATCAACTTCGGCGTCAGCGAGCAGCTTAGAACAACAAAGGAAACGCTGCTTCACTTTATCCTGCAGGTGAGAATGCTCTACAATGATCTCCCATACCACAACTGGAGGCACGCATGCGATGTTGTACAATTTGTCAGTTTCATGCTGCAGACGATAAACGCAAGAGATGTATTTGAGCCGATAGAAATTTGCACTCTTCTTATTTCCGCATTGTGTCACGATGCAGGCCACGATGGCTTCACTAACATATTCAACAGACAAGCATTGACACCAATTGGACAGATATTCAGTGGAAAGAACTGCGAAGAACTGTTCCACCTATCACAGATCGCGAGAATCATAAATTCACCAGAATGCAACATATTCGCAAACATGAGTCACGCGAATATATGCAAGTTCTGGGCAATGATGATTAAGATGATTGTCGACACTGATATTGAAAATACAAAGCAAATTGTTGCCGAGCAATTAAATAACGTCGACTTGAAGAACGCAAACACAAGATTGAAGATTTTGTCGCTGTTCTTAGTCATCGCAAACTTCTCCAATGTTGCAAGGCCGTTTGATGTTGCAGTCAGATGGCTCGATGCGTTAACATCGGAGTTCTATAAGCAAGGTGACATAGAGAAGAGCCTTGGAATGAAATACACAGACGAAGCGAACAACAGATCATTCCCGAACAAGCCAAAGAAGCAGCAGTCATTCATCAACCAGTTCGCTTTACCTGCAGCCAACCAAGTCGCAGTACTTTTCAACAACCTCGAAATTGTTTGTAAATCGATCAACACCACCTTAGATAATTGGTGTAAGACGAACCAATAAACTGTTATCATTTATTTGTTTTATTCTCAACCTGACCACTTATTTGCTTCGACAAACTTAGATTGGAGAAAACCACGATCCGAATTTTTTGAATCCCATCAACTCTCAAATATCTTATGAAGAAAAAGAGTTGATTTCGAAAAAAAAATGAAGTAAAATTCGGTAAAGCAGATCAGAGGTTTATTAATTTAGAGACCAAGAACCTTCCAGGCTGTCTCCTTCTCGCCGATGAGCTCCTGCTCTGTAGCAGCCATCTTTGTCTTAACCCAGTCATTGCGCTCGAGGTTCTCGACAACGTGGACCTCGCCATCCTTGACTGTAACTGGGAAGGAGTAGATGATGCCCTGCTTGATGCCGTATGGCTCGTTGTCTGGGACTGGGATGGCCATGGAGACGAACTCGCCCTCCTTTGTGCCGTAGAGCCAGTCCTTAACGCATGTGAGAGCAGCGTTAGCAGCTGAAGCAGCAGAGGAAGCACCACGCATCTTGATGACGGCGCCACCACGTGTAGCGATCATCTGAGCGAACTCGCCCTCGAGGTACTCCTTTGGAAGCTTGTCAGCAATCTTGACTGTGCCCTCTGGAAGATCGACTGTAGCGTGGGAAACATCTGGGACCTGTGTGTTAGAGTGGTTACCCCAAACGCAGACGTTGTGGACCTTCTCTGGTGTAACACCGAACTTGGCAGCGAGAGCGCCGACCATTCTGTTGTGGTCAAGACGTGTCATAGCGCACCAGTTCTTCTTTGTAAGATTTGGAGCAGAAGCCTGAGCGATGAGACAGTTTGTGTTAGCTGGGTTACCAACAACGAGGACCTTAACATCCTTCTTAGCGAAGTCGTTGAGAGCCTTACCCTGAACTGTGAAGATGCCACCGTTCTTGGCGAGGAGGTCAGAGCGGTCCATACCATCCTTACGTGGGAATGAGCCGACAAGGAAGGCAACATCGACGTCCTTGAAAGCCTCTTCGATCTTGTCTGTCCAGACGATGCCAGCAACGTTCGGGAAGGCGCAGTCCTGGAGTTCCATGACGCAGCCCTCAAGAGCCTTCATGCCGAATGGGATTTCGAGAAGGTGGAGGACAACCTTGCGGTCGCCGCAGAGGTCACCCTTGGCGATTCTGAATGTGAGAGCATAACCGATTTGGCCAGCAGCACCTGTGATGAGGATGTGGATTGGTTCCATTCCTAAAAGTGAAGTAAAATTCATCGTCTCAAAAATTTCATCAATGAGTGGCCGGTTTATCATACAATAATTTTTGAGATCATAGGCCGAAACAGTCAATAAGAAATCTACTTTTGGTGTCTTTTGGTGCTAGTTTTGTTTAAAGTTGAAGTGCAAAAATTTTCTCTGAGATCCCTCAAAATGTTTGTAAATATCTCAATGATATTCTATGAGTTCCCTCGAAATATTTATAATGTTTTTAATTTTGAACCTAATTAAATTATATTCTATATGGCCCCTTAAATTTTAAAATAATTGTATATGCTTTATTAAAAATTTGAGAATTGTTTAGATAACATATTTCTATTCGCTTATACATTCTAAATTTAGCTGTTTCAAAAATATTCTATAAGCTAATTCAATTTTGGAAAACTATTTGATATCATATAATAAACGACATTTCAGGAAAGTTTTCGATCATTTTGTCAGAATTTTTCAATTTTTGAATAATTATTATTTTTGTAATCTACATATAAAGTGAATACTAAATTCATCAAAATCGTAAAATCGATGCTGAGAGAAGCCTATTAATTTTTGATAAATTTTTTTTTATTTTTGATATTTTGCGTTACTTCATCATGCAATTTTAGTTCCTTCTTGGTTGTTCAATTTGAAATTATATTTACTTTCTAAATAATGAGTATTGGTCGGTGAATGTAAGATTTTAATTTCCACAATAATCTCTCATATCGGCAATGTTGTCAACATTTGTGTTCGTTATCTATCGATTTCCAAACCGGAACTATGGACAGCATATCTCAAAAATCTGCCATAATATTATTTTCGCTGAATAAGCTTAGATAACGGAAACTTTTCTCGAAAACAAGTTGCTGCTTAGGCAGTTTGTGTTAGTTGTTATGCTCAATTTACAGCATATATTCATTTTTTTGAATCAGTATACAATGACTTCGGAATTTGTTATGCGGTAATCTATATTTATACGTTATAACTCTGATTGCTACATGTATGTATATCTCATCCTATGCGTTATTCAATTATAAAACACGATATTTATAATTGAAATATAAATGTCTTCGAGTTCAACTATTTAGGAAATTGAATGTTACTGAGAAGCAGTAATACTTCGACAGTAGAAGCAACTTTAGGATTGTTTCCAATAATTTTCTTTTCTTTCAGATAAAACAACTTCAAAAAGACCTCTTTCTTCATCAAAATGTAACACAGCTTCCATCAGAGTCATATGAACACATTATGCCATGATAAATTACTTTAATCATCATTCTTAACATTTTTTCCAAGAGAATGGACCAATTTTAATACGTTCGCTACAATGCAGAGAAATTTCGGCCCGTAACAAACACTCTGAAACCAGATATTTACGATTGATAAAATTTCGCCAATGATATGCAATTTAGATCTGCTTCAATGCTAAAAACTTCTTTACCTATAGTTACACAGACAATTTACATCTTCTCATTATCATTCGAACAAATAATATATCAATCGGTATACAATCTCTCGTTTAATACTGTTTTAATGGCATCAAATTACTGATGAGCATCTGGAGCTTATAATTCATAACATACTGAACCTAAACATGAAACTATTTTGAACTCTCCCTCATTATTAAAATATTAATCATTTTATACTATGATGATTCCAATGTTGTGCTTTGTAATTACATATATCACTATTATGCGGTTCTAAATCATATTTTATGATTAAAAATATTTATTCTTTGATATAGATTAAGTTAAGTCAATGATACTGACCTTCGCAGTAATTAATTCACTTTTTCAAATACAAGTATTAGCTAATATAGTTTAGTTGAAATCAGAGATTGCAAATAAAATTGGTATCACCCCCTGAAAAATTATAATTTTTAAATGGAACTGCGACAAAGGAGCCAAAAGAGAACGAGTGCTGCATCGCATCAAATTCTGTTCAGAGCGTGCGTTGATGGTGTTGAGCGTTTAGACCCTGTTTCAGATGAAAATTTTTCGTTTGATATTTGTTGTCAACAATGCAATGCTCTTTATCAGGAGCAAAAGATCCCAACAGAGAGGAAAGAGAACAGGGAGCTGAATGAATTCTTAAATTACTATCTTAAGTGCGAGAAATGCCAACATAATCTTCGTATAGAAGTTTTACGCAATTATTTGCATTCTTCTGCAGGGACATCGAACAATTGGGAGCCTCTGTACTCTGTAGATTGTCGAGAATGCTTTATTGATATTGTTCATTGTGATTCTTGGACAATAACATCGAAAGGTGGTAAAACATATCCGTGGGATGGCCAAAGTGACTTCTTCGAATATGATGATGAAGCAGGCCATCCTGTTGGAATTACAGATATCGATTTTTATGTACGTCAGTTAGATTAATTAACGATACACACAAATTTACAATGAATTTATTATTAACATTCTGTTAAAATCATGTTATTAAATTTTCCAAAAATTACAAACAATTTTTATCAAATACATAATGCACAGTTTAATAGAGCTACACTGCCTTTATTAATTCCCAAAAAATTATTTATATTAAATTTTTTATGATATTAACTTATTTACATCAATTAATTGTGTGATTTATATTTGAATCGATGATGTTATCATTCTGGAATTCTTAAATAGAGACAAACTCATTTGAAAATTCAGGCTATTTAGAAAAATATATTTTTATTGAGATACGTTCCTTGAATATAATCTTTTCATTATCTCAATGATAGCTGAATCAGTTAAATAAAAGTCAATTCTCTATTTCATTATTCGACTTATGATTCTTAATTTTTTTTGATAATGAATGTTCAAACTCTAAATTTGTATATTCTCTGTCATGAAAAAGTGATAGATGATGCAAATATACCATTTTCAACTTCTAAATATTATCTATACTCAATCTTTTCTATTTTTATGCAAAAAATTGTCGGGCTTCTTGTTGATAGTGTACTTCACTATACTTATGTGCTGAATTGACAATTCATATATAAGCATATACAACACAATAATTGGTATTTGCGTTATAATACAACTATTTATATTAATGTCGAAGGAAATCTTCATCGATTCGATTTGAGATCTTCAAACTCACTCCATGCAATCAAGTGGAAAACGGTGCCCGGTGGATAGATGTTGATGATGTCAGAGACTCTCATTGCATATATCAAACCATTAAGGTCATTATTTTCAGGAGTATTCGATATCATAATGTTCTCTTAACATTTTGTAAAGTTTTGAATACTCCAATATGTTTTTATGGAATACAAATGATGCGCAATCGATGAGAAATGCTACTGCATCAAAATGAATGGTATTTGTGTTAATTTTATCATTCAAATTCGAAAAGGTATTTTCTATTTGCTCTCTATCAAGTTGACCGCTCGTTAGTGATCGAATGATATCATTTGGAAGTTTAAAGCACTCTGGGGTTTCTAATTACCTTATTTTATGAACTTTCAAATCAGCATTACAAAGTCAAATTTAAGGTGATAATCGTTTTCTCCTCAATTGAGAAAGATTTAGATTTACAAAGATATATCATCCTTTGCATTTAGATTAATGATAAGGAATTATTAATATTTCTGTCTTCAAATCCGATATAGACATTAATATATAAATATTTATAATATAGATTTTAATGTACACTCAGTGTATGAATGTAATTGGTTAATTTAACAACGGGAATAGTCTGATGTTAGCAACTTTATACAATATATAATGATTTATATGAATCTACGAAGAATAAGCAATAAAACAAATAACACAAAAAGAGTAATTGTAGCCAATAAAACGTGACCTCTAAAGCCAAGCATTAAAATATATCTATCAGATGGTTCTGTAATATGAAGGAAATTATAGCATTCTTCTAATTTATCTATTTTCCGTGGATTGCTTTCAAAAGCTTTGATACATATTTCTCCTTCAAGTGGTTTTAATGTTCTTCTGTGAATCGCTACGCCGAGAAGACATATTGTTATGAAACATATTGTGAGTAATAAGAAGTATGTGAATCGTGCACATCTGTTTCTGCGGACTACTTTGTTTTTGATGTTAACCATTGGCGAAACTTCGCGTGCTGGAGACTGTTCTCTGCTAGAACTTGATGAAGAACCAGGAGTGTCGAAAATGCTGCTAAGTTTTTTTGGTGTGGGATCTGCTATTCCCATTATTTGATTTGTTTTCTAAAAATTTAAACCGTCTTTCTTTACAAGGCATAATTTTGTTTTACATGGTAAATATAACCTTACACGACAAAATCTAAAATCATATCTATTTTCATATTTCTATATCTAAACATGAGTTATTAATCAAATATTTTCAGTCTCTATATATTGAAAATCAGCTTATGCATATCTTGCATCCTAGAAAAGTATTTGATTAATATTTGATATCACAAATTTGAAAACATATCTTTATATTGTATCATTGATGATTTGCAATTTGTTTGATCATATTGGAATCTGTAATTACATGCATATATAGAGGGACAATGAAAAGCTAATAGTTAGGGATTAATGCATCAAATCAACGACATTTTTAGGAAAACTTTTATATAATCTAAAACATAATATTTAATATACAATATAACATACATTCACAAGATTATCAGTTTAACGAAGTCTTGCAACTTAGATAGAAGATTCCCAATATTTCGAAGATGATACTCATTACCTATTAAGTTTCAAGGATAGAATTGACTATTTTCCGATTTGATTGAAAGTAGCTTTTTCTGGATAATCATCAAGAAGGTTCTTATGCTTTGATAGCTTTTTGGCTTCTGATTGAATTGATTTTGCTATTGATTTAATGTCTTTATCAGTTATTCCTGAACCAAAACCTCCTTTAGCTTTTTGCACAATATCAATAATTTTCTTTCTCGAGATTTCACAAACATCGATTGTAGTTTTATATCCTGCAGTGAACAAACCACGAGCTATTTCTCTGGTACATGAAGGTATCTCCATAAGCTCAATTAATTCATCTTTGACTCCAAATTCCAATCTTTTTCTAAATCTTATTAATGCTGCTGCCAAAATGGAATAATCCATTTCCTCTCAAAATCTCGTTGCTTGACCTGCAAAACTTCCGCTACTTGATTGAAGAATCTGTATTGTTCCTCTGTCAACTTTGAAAGAATTTTCAATATCAACCATGGAATGTTCATCAATGAGACGTTCCAAAACGCATCCTGCGTAAATCATTTCGAACATCAGTTTCTCATTTGTGCTGATAGACAAACCTGCAAAACTTTGGATAATTATCCTTCTTAAATCAGCTTCAGTTTTATCAGTGATAAGATTGATAACATGGGAATGTTTTGTGAAAATTGTTTCCCAAGTTGAGTCAGTAAAAGGAGGAAGGAAGATACCTGTAGTCTAAGGAATGCACAAGAATAACAAATGAAGACTATCACTTAAACAGAGCATCTTCATGACTTTCATCACATTTATATTCAACCTAAGACCTTCAGTGATGGAAAGATTTGATGCTGTTATCGCTTTTCCAAGTTTCATTGCTTCATATGTCTTATCTTCAATCAACTTGTTTGCAATCAAATATTCAAGACAATTTTTGACAATCTACATTGTTTTTTCATAGTTTTCTTGTTCGGCATTTATTTCATCTTTTTGAGTTTCATGATTTTCTTTTTCCTTATTGATATATTTCGTGATTTTCTGTTGAGTGAGTTCTTCGATTCTTGATAAGTTATATTCATTCTCGTTAACAGTTTGGAAAGCGAATGAGTTAGTCAAGAATTCTTTCATTGTGTATGGACCATTTGATAATCTTAATGCTAATGTTTGCAGCAAATAAGAATGTGTATCTCCTCCTTTTAGAATGTTTGATGTTATTCCTGGAATGGGAGTTTTGTATAGTTGTACAATATCATTAAATTCACTTTGAGATCTGAGGATCACAATAACATCTCCATTTGAAGATTCACTTCGTCCACTCCTTCCAGCCATCTGTGCTAAAAGAGCAGGCGATATCATAATCTTCATGTTATCGACTTTGCGAAAAGCACTATGAACGATGACTCTGGAAACACTTCTTATATTGATACCTGCGCTGAGAGTTGTTGTGGCAACAATTACATTTAAAATTCCTTTTTGTATTCCTGATTCAACAATTCTTCTTTCCTCAAGAAGAAGTCCTGCATGATGATATACAATTCTTTTCATTATGCAGCCACCAAGAGCTTTATCCAATCCAGTGGAACATTTTGCAAGTTCAGAAATTAATTCTCCTCGAAGTTTAATTATTTGATCTGATGATGGTACCAAATCTTGGCAATCAGGAATGCTTTGATCGATATTCATTGCCAAAAACGTGGCAATTCTTTTTGTTTCATTCTTTGTATTCACGAAGATTAAGCAGCTTTGTCCATATGATCTTGCAATGAGAGGCTTAACAAGAGGAAGCAATTTGTCGATATCTGATTTTGTTGACCTATTTGTAACGATTCTTGTTGGCTCATCTTCATTTTTCTCAACTCTGAATAATTTACCTTCGAAGCGATGTATTCTCTGAGTTCTTGTACTCTTTGTTCACAAACAGTGAAAAATCCATCAATGCATTTTGAAATCTTGATTGCATCGATTTTATTCACTGTTGCTGTAAGGCAAATGATCCGAGGCATCCTTGGAAGCATTCTCAGTTTCATTAATAAAGATTCAACAATAATTCCTCTGCTTTCATCACCTATCATATGGACTTCATCGATTATGAAAAGTTTGATGTTATCAAAAGAGCCAAATTTAACGGCTTGATTGAACAATGAATGCGCTTTCTCATATGTGCAAATAGCAATAGAACCATTCTTAAAGTCTCCTCCAAGATTTTGGAAGAATGGCATAACATCAAAATTCGAAAATCTCTGCTTAAATTCAACATGTTTTTCCATTGTCAAAGCGACAATAGGTAATGCATATATGACTCTCGCATTAGGGCCATCATCAATAAGCCGTGCTATTTCAATTTCAGCAATCAGAGTCTTTCCTTCTGAAGTAGGACTGACAACAACACAGCCTTTTTGCTCTTTCCATTCATCAGTACTTAACAATCCTTTTTGCCATGGTCTAAGTTGCGTAATCTTTGGGGGTGGTATTCCGTTGCTGAGTGAATGCTGAAAGAATGGTGGAATCATCAATTCATACATTTCGTCTGTCGAATCATAATCAACATTTGTTTTTGATAAAAGAAAGCCTCCACTTATGTGCACTTTGTCGTTGTGGCGCTTCTTTTTACTGCGATGACTCTTCTTTCCCCAAAAGAAACTCATCAACAACCGAAAAAATAATTTTTAATCGTTAGAGGAATTCCTCACTTGCTGGAGGAAAATCTTCAAAAATTATTAAACATTATAAATATATGACTCATGTAATGATTAAATTATACAATAAATCTTTCGGATTTTTAGTTTTTGAGTGAATTTGAACAACATCTTTGTTTGAAAATTTTAGACAAATAAATAATTTACATATCAAAATTCAATCAATTTCAGATTATATTTCATGACAAACAATTTTACGTGACAAAAATAGTTTATGCGTCAAAAAAATTTCAAGTGGTATTAAAACGTGACAATTAAATGATGGAAGGACTTAATACGTATGAAAAAGACGCTTGTCTGAAAATTACAAACAAAATTATCGATATGCCGATATCTGCAGAATTTCGTGATCCTGTTGACGAGAAGAATGAACTTTATTACAGCAAAATTAAAACAGTTATGGCTCTTAATATGGTTTTGAAGAAACTGAAAGAGAACAAATACACAAAAGTGTCTGAATGGAAGGATGACATGAACACAATTTGGAATAATGCACTCAAATTCAACAAAGGATATCAAAATACCGATAGTCCACAGAAATTCATTTATTATTTTGCAAAAGAACTATCACAGAGATTCAAAGAACTCTCAGAGAACATCCCATCAACTCCTTTCCAGGATTGGGTATTAGTTCTTGAAGAGAAGCAGAAGAAACTTACAAAAATATTAAATTCCCCACCAAATATTTATATTCCACACTACAATCCAGAGCCAAAGTTACAAATCAATCGTTCCAAATCAAGTCGTTCAATTTGAGACTTATTTTTGTTATATTATTAATTGCTTTCTTATATAAAATATGTACTGTAATTATTTACCATATGTTTCAATTTTTTTGATCCACACATTTTTAATATATTTGTATTTACACCTATATTCTATTACCAACATAGCACAGTTGAAAAGTGTTTGTTGTTATTGACACATTTAAGTTTGGTTATTTTCTGATAAAAAATATAATTGAAAAATCAACATTTTGATAATAGAATTACATAATGATAAAGACATGGCCTTTTTGTTTAAGTTCATCTATTGTTTTTCTTTAGAAACAAGTTTTGTGAAAATATGATAAAATTAACATAAAGATTACAAACAATTTATAAATAAATAACAACAAAAATGTTAATGTTGCTTCATCTTCTTAGGCTCAAAAACGTCATTGGGATAATTCTTCTTTGCGGTCTTCTTGATCTCACCCCATTGGTCAAAGGGCAGCAAATTTGGTCTCTTTGGTGTTACAGGTGGAATCATAGCGAGAACAGCTTCAGCACGCGTCTTCACACCATTGTGCCAATGGTTCTTCGCAGCATCCTGAAGTAGGAAAGTAAGGATGGAATGATCGAAAAATTCAGTTCTCTTTATTGTTGTTTCTACGAACTTCATCCCCTCCATTGCTATCTGCCAGTGTATAGATGAAGCTCTCCAAGAGAGATTCTGCCAAACAGTCTGCTCCGGCGGAGGTCCCTCAGCACACAAAGCAGTCGCTTCCTGCATGAAAAGAACTGCTTTCTGTGGATCAAGTCTTGGCCAGTGATTGACAATGAATCGACGAATGTCGTGAGCGAAATACTCATTAGTTTTGGCTAAAGCTGTGAGGGCTTTGAGGAAAGGCTGAAAATATGACTGATAATGTGGCCCGTAATGTAATATTCTAAATGTACACCAAAGTTCGTTAAAAATTGTAAGCCCGTCATTAAGACGCTGCTCTGATATCATTGAATTGAGTCCAAGTACGTTTTTCTCGTCATCAAAGCTTGAAGTTACGAAAAAATCGTCGAATAAAGGTGGTGGTGGCTTATATTCGATAAGAAAATGATAAGCGAGATCGAGTAAGTCTTTTGTACCGTGTGGTGGCGGAGGAGTAAGCGTTAAAGCGATTAAATGAATGATATATGGAATTTGTGTTCCTTTTATGAGCATCAAACAATCTTTTGCTCCTGATCTGTCATTGTTTGATGCTGAAGTGAGTCTTCTCGCGAGAGCTTTCAGAAGTTGATTTGGATAATTTGTAAGCGGCAAAATTGGAAAAAGTTTATATGCAATTGTAATATCTTCGTATGATTCGCGAGGATTAAAGTATATTTGCTTGTAAGAGCGCTGAATTACTGAAAATGGAGGTGCTGTTGATAATACCGAAATTAATAAGTTCGTCATTTTCGTTACTATATCGGAATTGGGTTCCCATCCCTTATTCGGTATGAATAGCGTAATAGATTTCATCAAAATCGCGCGATTTTTATGATCTTCAGCATCTATTCCCATAATTCTATCAAGCAATGCTACTAATCTCTGTTCATTTGACATTTCTGTGCCATCGCCGGGCGCAGCCTTCGGAAGTTTTGGAACATTTGCATCTTTTTCATCGAGATGCGAAGGACTTCCCGGCGGTGAACTGAATTTACCGATGTTTTTCCCCTGTGACTGGCTCTTCGTTATCAGGAGCTTTGGCAAATTGGCTATATGAGAGCTAGGGGATGAAGCCCTCATATTTTTTGAGCCATTTTGCATTTTTACAAAAAAATTGAGATTTTGAAAAGTGACAAAAGTGAATTTTTAAAAGTGAGCAATTTAAAAAGTGACGTTTGTTCAATGTAAAGTGACACGATTTTTTAACATGTAATTATTTTGTCAAATTCTGAAATATGACAAGTAAAGTTTTTTGGGAAAAGTGCCATAAAAAATGAGTGACTATGAGAACACAACTCTAAGAATGATAATTATACAGTCTGTAGCGAATTTTCCACAATACGCGACATATTTCAGGTATCCAGGCTATATTTGCGCCGTTTCTGATAAAATTGCGACACCAAAACGTTTTACAAACTTCACAGATATACTTAAAGCTCACAAGGAATATTGCATATCTATGATGTATGGAGGTATGCCATCATTAGTCTGTAAAAACAAAAATAAAATTGGAGACATTGAATTTAATTCAACAGGCAATTTCAAATTTGGTAAAAACAACGAAACTATCATCCAATATATGACATCAAATAAAAACTGCACAGAAGATGGACTTGAAAATTATACAATGAAAATTACTTATGTATGCGACCGAAGTTCGAAATGGGGCTTAGGTAATCTTTACAGATCCTCAAAGTGCCTCTACCATCTAAAAATGGCCATTAGTAATCTTTGCAAATACGATTTCTATCCAGGCAAAGATTTTCGAAAGGTTTACTGCATGAACGAAAATGATGTTCCTATTGATTTCCAAAGATCAGCGTTTCAAAATGAAGATCTTTGATTTTGATATATTTCAATACAGCATTGGTTCTTATACGAACATTTTGTTATAGATGTGATTAATATTATATTAATTTGTTTGTACCTTATTTTTTTGCAATTTTCTAAAAAATATATTTTTTCAAATTTGATTTAATTATCATGAATTTATGAATATATGATTATTGGCACAAAAGTTTGAGACTTTTCTTTTTAAATAACAAATATTATTTTATTAACTTAAAAAATAACTGTAATCATAGACAGCATCATTTTATGCTGATACTGGGCATGAGGAATGTACATTACAAATAGTAATTAAGACAAATTAATTAAAATAATCTCATGATAACTATTTCTGCTATCAAGGCAATGACAGCAGTGTAGATAATGAATCTATACTTGTAAAACACTGCTTCCATTAAAGTTGAGAATAAAGATACATCATGATTTTGAGATTCATTTTCTGTGTTTGTTTCTCCGCTGGACTCTTTGACTGGTTCCATCTTTTCAGGATCTTGGCTCTTCTTCTTTTTCATATTCGGAGGTTTTGCATTTGGTGGAGGGAGTGGTTGAATTTCTCTCTCTAAAACATACTGTGTTGCATTGTAAAGAATGTTGGCTGAGTTTTCATTGACGAAATTAATTGTAAATTCTTCTCCAAATAACATTCCAACAATGGCATATTGTCCCTCCATTTCTGCATATTCCATTTCAACGCTAATATTCGTGTTAATTTTCGTAAATTCTAAAGTCATTTTTTCATTTGTTATATCTAGTCTGAATAAATCCACAAAAGCATTACTATCTTTCTCTAAATCATCATCACTTAATATATCATTCCTATAAATTGAGCCAATCAAATCACTTTGATTTTGATGAATCTCAATTCCGAATAGGTCGTTTTCTATGTAATTATTTCTTATCCCATTCTGTGGAATTCTGATAATGCTCCATTCACCGATTATCTGACTGTTTAGTGTCGAATGAACAAAGCATAAATAAAGAAATATCATATGAAAATATTTTTGTCACGTAAATTAGTACATGACATTTTGTCAATTAAACAACTACATGGCATTTTCTGCCATGTAAAGAATACATCGTAAACAAATGCAATATTTACTTATATATAATACAAAAAACATAAATATACAAAAACTATTAAATATCAACCGCCGAAAAAGACGAAGAGTTGCTTGTGCTTGCGAATGGATCCGAATTCTTCTTGCTTGACTTTGTTGATTTCTTTTTCTTATCTTCGTTATCGGAGCTGATAGGAATATCACTTGGAGAGTCAAAGTCACTATGAGGTGGACTTGATGCCTTCTTTGATGCTTGAGATGATTTCTGTTTGCTGGACTTCTTTGTATCACTTGCAGAAGAGTCAAAATCACTCTCGACAGAACTGGATGATTTCTTCTTTTTATCACTCGATGATGATGATTTATCGAGTGAGTCAGAAATCATTTCAACTTCTGATTTCTTTGATGCTTTGGATGATTTCTTCGATTTCTTTGAAGACTTTGATTTTTGATTATCAGAATGCGAAGAAATACTGTTAATGCCATCTATGTCAAGATCTGAAATGCTTGACTTAGACTTATTCTCCTTCGACTTCTTTGATTTCTTCTTAATTTTTTCATCATCGGAAGAGGAAGATCCTATTGATCCTCCACTGATTTCACCGCTGTGATCATCACTTCCAATAATTGGTGATTCATCAGACTCCAACATTGCATCAGTATCGTCACTTCCAATGACATCAGAGTCATCATCACTTCCATTGATTGCGCTGATGTTAGAATCTTCGTGCAACTCACTCGAAACAGTTGAGAATAGTCTCGGTCGTTTATTAGATGCTGCTTTCTCGTTAAACTCGATATCAACAGGTGGCCTTGTGCGCCTGTATGTTCTGATCTCCATTGTATGTGTATTTGTTGTAGATGCTGTTGAATTTGGATTATAATTTTGTGTTTGTGATCTTTCCGCTTCTGGAGGTGCTTGATACTGATTGTTTGAAATTCTGTTGACTTTTGCTTGTAGATATTGAACCTGAGCCTGCAAATCAGCTGCCATCTTTCTATATTGCTGATTTGTTCTAAAGAAGTCCGTTGCACGCATAGAAATCGGTTTATCTGATTGATCTCTCTTCGCTTGGACTGTGGGAAGGTTTTTAACTTCAACACGGACCTTAAATATGATTAAAGCGCCATCTTTTTCTGTTTCGTTCTTTAATTTAATCGATTCTCTTGCAATTGATGATGAAGATCTTCGCGAGATTGAGTCTTGTATCAGAGGAGCTATATTAACGCCTCCTAAATAAACTGTTTCCGGAGATTTAATATAAATATAAACGAGTGTTTTAGCAGGGACCGTTTTTCTGTAAGTATTTATGTTAACGTGATATCCTTGTGAGAATTCTACAGATGCACGGCCTTTTATTTTCGAATTTAAAGATCCAAAGACAATTGGTTGTACATCGCCGATTTTGACGACAACATCCTGTCCAATGATTCCTTTGTTTATGATTTTTATCGAATTTATAAACAAATCTACAGCGTATTCGAAGTATTCATCCATTTTTTATATAAATAAACGTCATTTTTCTTTATTCTTTGTAATTCTATATTTAGATAGTGCGCATTTAGTATTGCTTATATTATAAGTTTTAGCCCTTGAAAAGCATTTTTTTTAAAAAATTATATCAAAAATCATATTTTAGATATATTTCATCACAGCAACATCTTCTCATATAATATATCTTAAAAATTGAAGATCATGCTCGGTATACAAATATAACTATAAATCCACAAAAAATTATGATTTTAATTTACATGTCATATTGACAAATATCAAACCTTTTTGTGATATTTACATGACAATTTTATTATTATTATTTTTAAAAAAATTGCTTTTTCTACTGGGTTTTGACCAATATCTATTAGTAAAAAGCGAAGCGACTATAGCTTTAAGCGAGTTCTTAAAGCATCACCAACTAATCATTAATATATTGAAAATTCATCATTTCGAAAATATTTCTGCCTAAAAGTATTGAACAATACCGTTCCTCGTCTCAATGACTGAAAGCTATCCATTGATAGAACGAGGGAAAATTAATTTTTTTTTATTTAATTCACGAAATTTGAGATGCTTAGGTCATGCCAATGCCAGAACAGTCAAATGGCGGTTTAATACCCAAATCCAAAACACATTGTTTCTATGAGAAGAACTTCGTTTTACATTTTTGTCACCTTTTCATAATGCTTGGAAGTCAGCAAACTTTCGAAAGCGTCTTAGACGACTTTTACGAGATGAAAATTGCTGATGACCAGCAGGAGGCCATACTTGATGACGATTATTCGAAATTCGTTGACCAGATACAAAGAGGTTTGAAATTTAATGTGCTAAACATCGAAAAAATGCATATTGGTGTTCACGCGCTCAGTGGCGTTCAGCGACTTATGCGGTTTTTACCAAATATAACAACATTAAATCTTTACGATAATTTAATTCGAGACAGCGGTTTAACGCCAGTGTTAAATATACTTAAACTCAATACGAAAATTCGATATTTAAATATTGGATGTAATGATCTAGGTAACGGATGCTCACTTGCATTATCAGACATAATTCGAACGTCAACAATATCAAGTTTACAGATTGGCAGGCGTGAACTGGTTTGGCAAGCAAATAAAATAGGTGCAGATGGCCTATTCACAATTATTTCTACCATTATCGAAACAGATTCATTCAGAGCATTGGGTTTAGCAGGAATTGTTGAGCCTAAATCAAAGAAGGGACACAACAAAGTCACCACATCGCAGTTAATTGCAAATTTAATTGAGAAATGCAGAAATTTATCAACACTCGATATTTCATATTGCTATTTAAATGACGAAGACCAAAAGATTTTGGAGGAGAGTTTCTCCAAAAACCAGAACCTGCATCACCTCACACTTGTTGGAAATTCATTTTCAAGAAGCTTCGGCGTTGCAAGAGGAATCTCGCAAATAGAAACTCTTAAATATCTCGATATCAGCAACTGCTCTCTCACACAAAGATCATGTGAAATTCTCGCTCAAGCACTTGCTGATGGATGGGGAATCATACAGCTGAATTTGTCTGATAATCCAATTGGTTCTGATGGTATTATCACTCTCTTCCAGTCTCTTATCGATAATAATACACTTACATGTCTCAATATTTCGCATGTTGGTTTCGATAACACAGCAAATGATTCGATTTTTAGTTTTATGCAATCAGATCATGTAATTGATACTCTTGATCTCTCCAGAAACTACGCAGGTGATGATCTAGCGTTTGCAATTAGTGATACAATTGATACGAATCAAACAATCAGAAAGTTGAATATCAGTTCTTGCAGAATTACTGATGAAGGCGCTATTGCTATATCACTTGCTTTAGTCAACAATGGATGTCTCACTAAGTTGATAATTGAAGATAATTTCATTTCGACTGCTGGTTGTTATCAGATGGTCGCAAATCTTAAGGATAACGAATGCATCAAATATTTGGGTGTCAAATCGAATCAAATAGATCATTTTGCTTATGAAGCAGTTGATACGTTATGCAAGCGAAATAAGATCGCCTACTATGATAAGCACCTTCAGCCACTTCGTAGAGAGTATGTTAGGCTTTCGATTGAAACATCCAAGATGTCTCGAGTCAAAGAAACACTTGATGTAGTCAGGAAAATTAAAGATAACATCAATGAAAAAATTGATAAATTGAGCATCGAAAGAGAAAGTTATGAAGACAAAACTCATGGAGAACTAAGCGAAATTTATAAGTCAATGGATGATTACAAGACAATGATCAAAGAAGAATCATACGGTCTCGATGATGCGATAGTAAAGAAACAAGAATTAGAAAAAGAACACACAGAAAAAATTTCCACTGTTCAGAGCGAAATTGATATTGATACTCGCAAAGCAAAAGAGGTTGAAGAGAAAGCTTCACAAATGGAGAATGGAACTAAATCAATACAGGAAGAGCTTCAAGGTCAAGCAGACCAGTTACAGCTGGAAATTGATGTAATCAAGAAATTGATCGAAATGGCTGAAGAGAACTTGTCAACAAAAGAAAAAACACTCAAATGGAAGATTCCTGCTGTGCCATCAGATGAAGTTCTTGCAAAAATGGCCAGAGGAGAACTGCCATTAGTTCAACAGCCAGCTAAAGGATCAAAGAAAAAGCTTACGAAAGATAACTCGGCATCAACTTCGCTGAAATCAGCAAGAAGACTGCCAAAAATACGGAAATAAAGTTTGTTTGTAGTTATTGCTATATATATTCATTTTTTGTAAAGAACTAATGTTAGGATTCAATTGATAAAATATCGAAAACTGGATTACCCAGATTTGCCATAATTTGAGAGAAATTTATTTCATTAATAAAGAACTTGAAGAATTTGTGTTTGCTCCTTTAGATTCACCTATAATGGATGCTTCATTAAGTGCAAGCAATGATGTCATTAAATTTTTCAAATAAATTTTAGTACAAACTGTTGCAAATTTGATGAGTTTTGAATTGCAATCTTTTCACTAGTTTCTCAACTTTCATAAAGTATTCTGCTAAAGCAATACTATATTACATGAATGAGCTCAATATTTGCTTCCTTGTGGGACAAGAGAACTTTGTTTTCATGACTGTTAAATTTGTTAAATTCAAAACTCACATTCGATCTTTGTGGGGACTACTGTATGAGACACAGCATAGCTTGAAATAATCTATGCATTTCTAGATGCGACATTCATTCCTCATAATTTCAAAAGTCTGTGTTGCAATATTCCTTTATTTGGAATTATTCCTAATTCTTATTCCAAATTCCAATTTTGCAGAATTATGCTTAATTCCTTTTTTAATTGTATATGCACATAAAGTGTCCAATGTGAGAAATTCCAAATTATAAAGTAATTCGAATAAATTGTTATATGGGCAATTCCAAATCATTTGTGAGGAATTCCTTATTTTGCATTATTCCAAATAGGACAATCTTGGAATAATGATACCTTTATTCCAATAAACTGTTTATTCAAATAAAGCCCATAATATTCAAAAAAATTATAAAATTTCCAGCAATTTTCACTTCATTTTTAATCAATGTAGGAACATGAGATTGAAAGTTTTTTATGCAAGCTTTAAATTACTTTAAAGAAAGAGCCGAAGAAAGTCCAGATGAAAAATTTGCACTTAGCTTATGCTTTATGGAACTATTGAACAAAGATTTATCACCAAATTTAAAAGCTAATCCAGATATTTCAAAAAGACTTAAAGAGTATAAAGCAAAAGATATTAGAATGTTTGTTGAATCAATTTCTAAAAAAATTAAAAGGCCCTACAGGTAAATCAAGAAATTAAAGTTTTTGGAACTTTGGATAGAAAGATTTTGGCCTAATATTCAAGCCGTGTATCAATCAAGTCCACCATAAGAGCCAGAATTACAAAATTTCCAAAAACTGTTCCTTCCTGAACAATAAAACATCTTGGTGAACCATTTCGCTCTTTTGCAATTAAATAAAATTGCAAATTATTGATTCAGTTATAAATTTTTCAAAATATTTCATCAAGAAATGAAATTTATTTATGAGCCACTGCGATGCATAAATGGGATCAAATACATAAATTTCCACTAACCTAAAAATATTTCATACATATTTTTATTTTAAAGAGCCATATTTCATACATAAGTTGCACATATTATAAAGGAGCTTTTTCAGTTGTCAAATGTTATATTTACATGTCAATTTTAGTTCACTCGGCAAATTTCATATTTACATGTCATATATTTTTTACATGTCAAATCAAAATTGTTCAAAAGAAAAAAAAACTTCAAAATTTTAAAATGTCTGAAGAATGCGTTGACATGGAGATGGCGAGGTTATGTATCACAATACAGGACTTCATGCCGTTTGGTGAACCCCTTCCTTCACCTTTAGAGAGGCAAATCACACGTGGAGGAAATGGATCAGGAAGACCTTATTTCTTTTTAGCTAAGGGTGATAACAACATCTACATTTCCATCCGTGGTGCATGCGAGCCAGGTGATTTCGTCATCTGCCTAGATTTTGAAAGAGCTGATTTCGCAGGAGGCAAAGCTCACCGTGGCATTCTGGATGCCGCAAGGTGGGTCATTGAACAGTGCAAGCAGTACATTGACACATGCACAGGAAAAATCATTTGCACTGGTCACTCACTCGGAGGCGCTGTTTCTTCGATGATCTGCGCAGTTCTTAGACTGGAGCACAACATGAACAATGCTTTTGCTGTTTCAATGGCTCCCTTCCCGATATTGTCACTAGATCTCAAAGAAAAAACAAAGAAATACATCATGTCGTTCGTTTATAACAATGATGTCGTTCCACGTTTGAACTCACGTAACATCGGAACCCTTGTCAACATGTTCTGCCCTCCAGGACCAAACCAACAAGGCGGAATTATGATGTTGCAAGGAATGCTTCAACAAATGATGTTTGGCATCATGCAGCAATCTGGAATGACCCAAAGTGGTGCTGATAGTGCTCTTATGCAAAAATTACCTGCATTAGTTCAAAGATTAATCCAATTCTCACAAAGACCAGAACCTGTTGAACTTTATATGCCAGGAACATGCTATCACATTACTGCTACACCAGATGGCGTTGTTAATTTCAATATTTATAATGAAAATCAACCACTCAATGTAATGTTCCTCATGAACGGATTAATGGACCACAATATGACTTATTATGTTGACAATATCATGTGTTGGGAAGGACCTGAATAATAATTTTTTCTTGTTGATAATATTTATATATATAACTATCATTACTCTCTATCTTCAAGATTATAAAACTAACTACAAACTGATTCTGAGCGAATTAAAAATATATTAATGATATCTTACAAAATATAATAAAGCATCGCTTAGCAATAGGGAATGTAACTATTTTCTTAATTAACGGCATTGGAATTTGATTTAATATATAAAAAAATTAATATGTAAAGTAAATAATGAGTAAATGTATCATTTCATGAGATTTTTTTTCGTAACGCATTATCATACCCCACAAGATTTTTTTCGTTTATTTGCATCATCTATTTGTTTACTTTGATTAGCCGCATTGACCTTCTGGTTTTGATGTGCTGCAGCAGCCAGATTGTGGCTTTTGGGACTGGCAGCAGCATCCCTGTCCCTGCTGCTTGTTGCTACAGCACTCTTTCTTCTCTTGTGGCCTTCCAGCAATGCAAGATTTAAAAGACATTTGTCAAAATGAAATTAAAATCTTAAATCTTGATGTACATTGATTGGACTAAAATTATAAAACTCCAACAAATTTGTTATTAACTAATTAAAAAAGTGACAAAATTATATCAAAAAACATAAACTTTACTTGTCATAATGTCAAAAAAAATCATTAGCATCAATATATCCTCAATAGACTAATTACAATACCAATGAGTGCATTTAGGCATTATACAAGCGTCCATATATCATTCTTTTCATCAAAGACAGCCTTCCACATTTAAAAAAATATGATGAAAAACACTTTTACAAAATAACATCAATATTCGAGATAGCATAACTTAAACTTCTGTTGATTAGCAAACAGCAGTGATTTGAACATGATAATATTGGATAACAATATTTATGTATGCATAGTATAGCCCATAAAAATCATGCTTTCGATAGACATTTTAATGAAATCATCTGTGGGCGGAGGGCAGCTTTTGAAGCACCTTTCGGGGACGGCATCTTGAAAAATGGATTTTCTTTTATAAGACATGATGAAAGCTCATGGAAGAGCTGTGTCGAAGATTGATTCATTGCCGACGGATATTAAGGAGTCTACAAAGTTGAAATAGCAAAGGCTAGTGCAACCTTGGAATGCTAAAATATCGATTGATGAAAGAGATGGCGGAAATTCGATTAATTTCAATTTATTGCAAAATCGAAATGAGGAATTTCCAATAGACTTCAGGTTTGGTGGCAAGACAACGTGTGTAAGTGGGCCATTCCCATAACAGGTAAATCTAGGAAGACTTGTAACTGTCGGAGATCGGATTTCAATACTAGAGAGCGAGCTTATCGAAAAGATTCCCTCTTCAATCGTAGAAATGTTGTTCAAAACGACGCTGACATTTTGGAAATTTTCACAATAATTAAATGCATATTTCCCTAATGATGATATATTACGGTTTAATCGAAGGAATGAAAGTTTTAAACACCGCAAAAATGCAAATTCCCCAATTGACTGAGCGTTGCTTAAATCAAGAGGACCTGTGAGATTATAACATTCATAAAATGCTTTCAACTCAATACTAGTGAGATGATTTGAAAGAATGACATTAATGAGACTATAACAACTACTAAATTCACTTTTCTCAATTGATTGAACATTGCTCAATTCAAGAGGTCCTGTTAGAAGTTCACAATTGTAAAATGCTTTCAACTCAATAGTAGTGAAATGATTTGAAAGAATGACATTAATGAGACTATAGCATCTATTAAATTCATTTTTCCTAATTGATTGAACATTGCTTAAATCAAGCGGTCCTGTGAGATTATAACAACCAAAAAATGTAAAATCTTCAATCGAAGTTACTTTATTTAAGCCAATAACTTCAGTGAGCTGAGAACAGCCTTTAAATGCATCAGCCCCGATTTTTAAGCTTTGTATTGGTTGAAAATGAACTAAGGCCTATTGTTACAAGGTTCGTAAAGACAGTGAAATTTGCAATATCAACAAGATCCGATAAGATTTATTATTGTCACGGCGTTATTCGGTGATGGGTTTAATATACTACAGTCACTGGTTCCATCGATACCTGTGATGGTATTGCTGCTAATGAGAAGGCTGTATTAAGCAAGAAAGAGAGAAAAAACAACAATCATTAAATAAAAATATTGAATTAAAATCAAAAATTGTGATATATTGATATACTCATGATTGTGTGTTATATTTCATAGTTTTTTTTATCATTATTATGAGTTCGAGTAACACTAGTGAATTTGGTATCTACAGCATGTTGTTAATCCATATTTCATGTTCAAATCAAAATATCCCTGATTTTCAAATTCTGATAGTCTATCGAATTTTTGTAAATAACATTTATAAATAAACAATTTCTCATTTTTCATCACCTGTTCCACGTCCAGACATACGAGATCGGCTTTGACGGGTATCAGCTAGTTTCTTGAGGAACTCATCCTTCTTGGCATAAAATTGATTGATAATTTCATCCGCTTGTTGGTCTCCGACATGAGTTTCAACTTCTGGCTTTGGAAGTGTTTTTTCTTGCTCAACAGTTTCATTGACTTTTCCATAGTGCTCCACCCAGAACGCTTCGAAATCCTTCTTGATTTCCTTTTTGTTGACTTTGTTCATATCATCGATTGTCGCCAGTTCATCTTTCAATGCTTCAAGACGCTTTCTCAAGCCTTCATAGTTCGCCATTTTTTGATTGAGCTCCGGCAAAATTTGCTTTCGCTCATCTTCATCTTCTATTTCATTCAAAGTCTGGCGGACTCCTTCTATCTCTTGCTTCAGAGATTTTCCTGATGAACTGAGGTTCTTCGCTTCATCAACTTTCTCAGCATAAACTTTCTTGTTTAATTGGATCGCTCTGTACTTTCTGTGATTGACGATAAATTTCTGGAATGCTTCCTTTTTATCGACCGGCTTCCTTTCTTGAACTATCCTTTGAGATGTTCCTGTGGATGTCTGTGTCCATGTGTCTGCTTTACTCTCTCTATTATTCAGCATTTTAACTAGAACCATAATCTCGTTTTCATATTGCTTATTCTTTTTATTTAGAGCATTGACAGCTTTCTTAAGCTCTTCATCGGAGATGTTAGACTGCTTCTTAGGCTGTTCTTCGAAGGACTTCTCTGGCTTTATATCTCCATTCGAGAAATTTTGGTAAACATAGTCAACAACGAATTTAAATCTCGATGGATTAATCTGAGGGAATTGGGACTTCTGTTGTATGTAATTGTTTATTTCTTCAATAAGTTGCTTTTGTTCTTCATCAGTCATTGGCTTATCCTCTTCTTCACCTCTTGCAACAGCAAGTTCATGCTTCAGTCTAAGAATTTCATGTCTGAGCTTTTCAATAAGCACCTTTGGATCAAGAGATACATTCGCAGTCGCATTGTTCTTGATGCTCATAACTTGTGCAGCGAACTTAAGTGTATTTGTTGTGAAGTTGCTAGCATTAGGGTGGACCGCAGCAATCATAGATGTCATTGTGTTACCACCAAGGGAATCTTTCAAATATAAAGTTAAAGCTGAGAGACGATATGGTATAAATTCTTGCTTTGTTTGAAGAGCATAAATAACTCTGTGCAAGTAATAAAGCGAAATGTTGATGAATTTTGCTTCAGTTATTTGTTTCTCTTGTTCAATTTCTTGAACAGATTCGGAACCAGCAAGATCGACGAAATTTAATTTTGATTCTCGTATTTCAGCTGTCTGAAGGTTTCTTCCATAAATGTGTATGGTAAAAATAACGTGGGAACGCGAGGAAACATCGTTAGCGTATGTTTCTGCAATTTGTCTATTTGTTTCACCTAAGAAAAGTGTTTGAAGCGCAGATTCGAAATCTTCGCATACTCTTAGTGGCGTACCACCACCTTCTCTGATTTTCATGATAATTTTGTTATTTGATTCAAGAAGTTCAACATGTTCTAATTTATTTAAATTTCTGTCCGCCATTGTCGAAGCATCCGTCAAAAGGTTAAAGCAGCTCGTATTATACATTTCGATGTAAGAAGTACTGATTCTATATGTCCATTCGTTCTGTCTCTTGACTTGATTGTAAAGATAAGCGACGCTTCGAGGAATGATACCTCTATCCTCGTATGAGTCACCTCCTGTGAGTGTGTAAGTTTTGCCTGAGCCTGTCTGTCCGTACGCGAATAATGTTGCATTATATCCTTCTAGAGCGTGATCAATCAGAGGTTTCGCGATATTATCGAAGATTGTAGGCTGTTTTGTCTCTTTACCGAACACTTTCGAGAAAGCAGGCGTGGAAAAACTATTTCCAATTCTAATTTTGTGCTCGTCGAGTTCATCAATCTTCAGCTCTGAGTCTTCTGGAATGGAGTTTGAAGCTGGACGAATTCTGATGTAAACTTTGATATTTCCTCCGCTTTTATCGGTCATTTATTTTTTTATAAACAAACTTTTTCACAAAATATTCTATGGGATCTCACAAATTGTAAAATTTTAAATTTTGATCGTTTTTATATCTTTGATGCGATTTTGGACCTCCACTGCATGAAATAAGTTATATTGGGTACTATTTGTGTTTATATTTTTAATAGCATCAAATAAATATCTAATTTAATAATGGAACATATATTCAACAATATGTTATTCAATTTCCATTCTTCTATTGACATACAAGCATGCGGATAATTATTCTATTGGTTCCCTGCTTATATTACAGCAATCAAATAAATATCAAAAAAAAAAAAAAAAAAAAAAAATCAGTAATACCCACAATTGTAATTCATGTCTTTTTTTATCGAGCTATTTACGTCTGCATACGGTAGGAGTTCCAAATGAAAAATATAGATATCAATCATCAATAAATTAATATCACATGATTGGTAGTGCATTGTTGTATGCTTTTACTTGGCTTTAAGCATTTCTCTTAAAACTATGATACATTGATGATTATTGATTCACAAAAATTATTTTTGAAAATGTCTTGCATTATATATTTCCATCAAGCAGAAGCACGTGTAATATTATTTGATAGTCTATACATTTGATAAATTCAACTCCAATAAATAAATCAAAATAAAGAAAATGCTTTGACATTTTGTCAAAAAATAAATTTACAGTGTCAAAAATATTAAATATGAAAAAAAGCATTCAAACTCTTTCCATTCCGCACCAAGACTCGAACGATTTTACAATAGTTTACAACGGTGGTAATGTTCCGGTTTCAAAATTCCTTCTTGGTTATTATTCAGCTTATTTTCGATCGATACCAGACTTTTTTAATGCAAAGACATATAGTTTTACTGATAAACCAACGTTAAATTATTTCAAGGAGTTTGTTTCCGCTGCCCAAGGAAAAGAATTCAAAATAAATAAGGAGAATCTTTTCAGTCTTCTTTATTTTTCAGCAACATGGGAAGTTCCAACAGTTCTATCGATAGTTTGCAATTACAGCAACATTGATGTCAGCCAAGTTATCGAACAACTTCTTTCATCAAATAATGAAAAATATACACAAGTTTTATTCGATTTGATCGCGTCATACTTCTATGATGCACTTAAAAGTGATAAATTCGACAAAATTTCGTATCCTCTCGTTGCAAAAATTCTTCAATCACCAAAATTTAAATTAATCGATCATAATTTGCTATACAAGTATTTGGTTGACCGCATTCCATCAATGGACACAGAACTGTACGAATTATTCAGATATGTTGATCTTCAAAACTTAACACAAGAATATTCGAACGAAATATTTGGAAACTTCCAGCTGATGAAATTCTTTACAACATTCAAAGAATCTCATCCTCCTGGAGACATTATGAACGATTTTAACGAAATTGTTGCACAGATGAAATCTATCGATAAGAGAATCAAAAGACTCGAGAAAATGAAGTTCGAAGAGAAATTTGAAAGTATTTCAGAGCAGTTTGGTGATATAGAGGAAAGAATATCAGAAGAAATAAAGACAAGACTTAGAGAAGAAAGAAAAGAACTTGATCCTGAAAACAAACTTGACAAGAAACTGAAACAAATGGCTGACATATTAGCGAAGAAGATATTAGAACTTGAAGGAAAAATGAAGAGACAAGATATGGCACAAGGCGGACACGCTAAAGAAATTATTTTTAGCTCGCAAGCAATGAATTCTAATTTCGATCCAATTCGTGCAGAAATGCGTGAAATGCAACGAATGCTTCGAGTTATTAATGTCAAACAGATCGGCGTCACTGAGCATGTCAATAATCGTGTTGCTCAAAAAAAACAAATAATGTTTAAACAATAGATTATATATATATATTTATATTCCATTTTACTAAAATCAAAGATAACTCCACAATATAGTTGATATACTAGATTCTAAGTATATACTTTAGACAGGCTTTGATACGCTCTTCTTTCTTTAATGATCATATTCATGCATTGGAAATATTTTTGAAGACATTGATTTTGGATAAACTTAACGCATGAGCAAGTCTATTAATTTCTGTTATTACCATATTGGACACAGTTCAATGTGCAATTTTGTGATGATACATATTTGTATATTATCATTTCAGATGAAGAAAGAAAGTTTAAAAAATATCAACATGAAATAATTCAAGACGCTGTGGTTATTGATGAGTTGAAGAAACATCAACAAATCAATGCTAGTAAAGTGCTGTGTACAATTATTATGGACAGACTTAATGATATATGTTAACCTGATAGGATATTAGATCAAAATAGCAAAATTGATTTTATCAGCTGCTTAACGGGAATTTGTATAGTTAATCAACAACTGAATCAATGCATGAAAACTAAATGTCTTAAAAATGATTAGAAGATCAGGAACAAGGATATAAAGTAAATTAAGGTTATAAAACTGACAAATAAAATGATTTGGGCTTTTCAGGTTTTGCTGTGTCTCTGGTTCGGATATTCGTTGGTGACACTTTTACTTCAGAACCTGATGAACCCGATTCATAGATTTTTCGCGGGCATTCCGCTTGGTTTTTTTACATTTGCTTGGCTAGTTTTTATTGTTTCGTGGAAAGTCAGATTAGACCTATACACTTCGATTCCCGCTGAGATAATAATGATAGTTTTGTCCCTTATTATGTCAATTATTAACCACAGAGCAAAATTAGTTATGCAAATCAAAATGGCGAAAATACAGATTCATGCATATATCGGATTCGGTTTCTTTTTGTCTTTCATTATGTATTGCGCAATGCTTCGTGACAAAACATACGTTAAAGGAGCCGCATACGGTGATTTACCATTTCATCTTAATATCATATCATCTTTCGCATGGGGAGTCAATAACAAACGATCTTCGTTTTACGATGTAAAGTCTGTTTTCTACAAAGGAACAAAACTCGCTTATCCATTTATGACGAACTTTTTGTCTGCTGCCTTAATCTCAACGGGAAATGCCACTTTACGCGCTTCTTTACTATTTCCAAGTGTTTTTATGAGCTTATCTTTAGTTGTTGGTATTTATATTGTTGCATTCACATTCACAAAGAACCATTTGGCAGCCGTTCTATCACTACTTCTGTTCTTTAATCTCGGAGGACTTGGATTTTTGATCATTTTCGATACTGGTCGTGAACATCCTGATTATGTTCATGATTGGGGTAAAGATCAAAATGAGTATTGGTTCCATCCGATTTTTCATGTTCTTGTCCCACAGCGTGCTTCGCTCTTCTCAATGCCGTTCTGTTATTGGTCAATTATTTGTTTAATCACGGGAATTCAGAAAAATCAGTGGAAATTCTTCCTTCTCGCGGCCATTTACGTTGGATTCACGCCTCTTATCCAAATTCACTCTTATGTTGCATTGGCACAATGGTCAATAGCTTATGCAGCAATCACTTTTCCATGGAAAGATAAATCCAAATGGATGCATAGAATCTTTTGCTGGGCATTGTTTGGAATTGTCGCCAATATAATGGCAATCCCTCAGATTCCTCCATACATAGGAAGACTTGAATCCAATCGCAAAGAATTCGTGGCGCTGAATCCAATATGGATCGAAAAATTCAAGACTTTCAACATCTTTGCACCTATTATCTGCTGGTGGAGAGGCCTTGGCGTTTTTGCAGCAATATCATTAGTATTTGGCTGGGTGACTCTCACACCCCCTCAGCTAATCTTATACACTCCATCAATGGTTGTTTGGGTTATTACGAACTTGATCAGATATCAACCATGGGAACTTGATAACACTAAAATTTTCTATGCTGCATGGATTCCGATCGCTCTTGGTGTTGTTGCCCAGTTCTATGTGACTATGTTGAGATACAGGAAAATGGTTTATGTTGTCGCTGTATTACTGTTCATGGGATCTCTCTCCGCAAGCATCTACTCTGTTGCTTGTATGTTTGCTGAATCCACCCTTTATTTAGGTAACGATTATGAGTTCGGTGAATGGCTTGCAGAGAATCTTCCTGTGCATAACATGACTGTGTCAAGCGATGCGCACAACCATATGGTATCTACTATTGCTGGAAGGAATATGTTCGAAGGTTATGGAGGATGGGTGGCATCACATGGTCTAGAATGGTATAAGAATGAAATGATGAGAGATAGAATGACACGTTATCCAAATGCAACTTCACTGTTTGTGAAAAATAACATATCTTATGTCCTAGCACTTAATAACGAGTACCCTGAATTTAATAACGTGTCATGGACTGATATGTGGAAGAAAGTATATGAAGATGATTTTCACGAAGTTTGGAGATTCTTCAAACCGGAAAATTACACAGTCAACGAAACAGAATGGGAGCTGCAATGGGAGCCTTAATAGTTTTATTATATTATGAGTGTTATATATATTATTTGTTAGAAATAAAAATATATTTTGTTCGAAGTTTAAATTTATAAAACTCAAAGCTTTTATAAACTTATACTACATATAATGTTAGCCTAAAGACTGCCTGCAACAAAATTATTTAAACCATCATGACAAAAAAATCATTTTATGAGTCAAATTGACAAAAAAATATATAAAAAGTGAAGAAAATATTTGACAAGTTTTTGACGTTTGTTTCTTTGTAAAATGTTTTACATGTCAAAAATTGTACCTTTTTTCTTACAATAATAAAAAAATGGGTTGCGGATATTCATCGGATATTATCAACACAAGTCTTCCGATGTCAATGGTGAGTTCGATAAAATCGACATGCCTTGTCTTTGGAATGCCTGACAGCGGCCAGGAAACATTCGTTTCCGCTATTGAAAAATGTTTTGCGAGCATTTCGACAATGAAAGAGCTTCCATTCGAATTTTATGTCGCTAGTACTGACAGACTTGACAGAGTTACATGGGTAGACGAATATCAGAAACATTCGAGAATTATAATTTCATTTTTCTTCGCAGATATCTCTTCTAAGGCTTCTATTCTAGCCTCTGTGAGGACGGTAAACTGGCTCAGATGTGAAATTCCAGCAAAAACAAATCTTTTCGCAATTGTTTTAATTAATAACGACAAAGACTTAGAGGCTGTCAACTACCTCAAATCTCTTCTCGGGGATTCAATAGAATTCAGCACCTTCAACGAGGATAATCCTAACGACGTCAGAATTTATGTTGAACATATTATTGGTTTAGTTGCCCAACAATCTCGCTATTCATCACTCGTCAAGTAATATATTATATTCAAAACAATCGTTGTACGATTTTTCTTGAAATCATTATATTTGTTAGTTTCTTGTTCACTTATTTTGTTATATTTTTGATGTTTCAAAACTTAGATCCATAGTTTGTATATTCATGGATCAATTAAGAAAAAAGTTATTTTTTATATCAATTCAATTATGTTAATTCCACCTTTTTATTGAGCTATATAATATGGTTCCAATACTCCTGCTGCTATTATTTAAGATATATTATATATACTTTTTCATTTGTTGTTTTTAAGAGCCCAGACTGTAAATTTAGGACTCCAATATATAGTAGTTACTATTTATAATTAGAATCATAATGTTTATTTTTGATGCGCACAAAATTGATTAAAAGAAAGAATTGATGTATAACTATGGAATACCCAAATAGTTCTTCTACCATATACTATTTCAATAGATGTGTTAGAGCATGATATCCTTTATATACATTATACTAACTCACTTTTTATTGCTGAAGAATTGTCAAGATTTATAAACGAGATTTTGTTATTTATTTGTTCAAGATCACAGCGAATCTTTACACAGTATTTTTTCAGTTCGAAATTCAAAAATGGAATATGTTCATCAAGAGATTGCAAGTTCTCCTTCGATTGCTCAAATTTCATGGACGAAATTTGGTGATAAATGCGCAGTTATATCGTCAAGTTCAACTATTTGCTTAATAAATCGAAAAGGTGATGAAATTGAAGATAAAATTTTAAATTTGTTAACGAAAGTATCGAAAATTAAATTCAGCAATACATCAGATAGACTAGCGATAGGATTTTCGTCTGGAGATGTTAAAATATATCAAAATTCGTCGATTTTTCATTCAAAATTAACGCATAATTCAAGTATTGTCGATATTTCTTGGTCACCCAACGATGAAAAGTTCTTTACATTCGATGAATCCGGTCTTTTTTGCATCTGGGACTGCAATTCTGATTCATTACATTTGATCACACAAAGAAAATACGAAATTCCTATTACAAACATTCAATGGTTGCGAGCAGAGAAGCCTTCGTTTGTGATTTTTTCAAAACTTCGGTCTTTATATCTTTTAGATTCATTAATCGAAGAACCAGAAGAAATTTTACAAATACAAATGGAATATGAACATATTTTCGTACTTTCGGATAATACAATCATATTTACAACGAAAGAAGGCGAAATAATTGTGTTTAAATATCCATTCAATAAAAATAAACCTATTACATCAAAAATAGGCGATGGTTCTATTTCATTGGTACAGATTAATGAGAACCACATTGCTTTACAAACGAAAGGACAAATATTGATATATAATATCGAAGCTGAAATCTCAAAGATTATTCGACTGAAATCTAATCAAGACCCTTTATCTATAGCATATGATAGTAATAATTCTACGTTGATATCAGTTTTAAATGATGGTTCAATAATTTTGATTAAATCTAAAAATTTAGGTTACACAGACAGCGAAAGCTGGGAACAACCAATTGTTTTCAACATAAATCTAAACATAGATAGTATCCATTGGTCATCAACTTTCGAAAATGCAGTCATAACGACACAAGATAGAAAATCAAGAATGATCCAAAAAGTTTTGTTTAAATCAATTCCTTTATCGCGCTACATTGCATATGAAAAACCGGCCGGAATGTTGAATTATAATACAGAGTCTTTTCCTATTACAGTAGGTTCAGTTATTTCTAAATCAGAATCATTATTATTAGTTTCTTCAAGCGATAGATGTGAAATATTTATGGAAAAATCTGATTCATTTGCATCTGTCTCTAGATTCACTTGCAACTCATTTGCAGGAATATTTGGTGAGTCAGTATACACAGTCAATGATAAATCGATAGAAAATAGAAACATTCAAGGTGTTGTTAAATCAACAACTTCGTTACCTTCTTCTCCAATAATGTTTTCGATCTATGGAAAATCAATATCTGTTTTGTTTGAAGATTATTCTGTTAACACTTATGATTTATCACGAAGACAACCGAAGTTGACTTTTTCTTCATCATTGACCCTTCCCGATGAAAATGAAAACATAAGAATATGCGAAATGAAAACAAGTTGCAGAGGTCAATTTTTGTCATTTATCATTGATAGACTTATTTCAGGAGAATGGATTCGTGATGATAAATTATATATTCACATCACACAATTGGATCGAACAACATCTGTTGATTTATCTGGAAGGAAGCCAACTTCATGTCTCTGGGATGAAGAAGATCAAAGATTGGCTTGCGTTCATGCTGTTCCAAAAGATATTTCAGGCAAAATCAAAACCGAAGTCATTGTTCCAGTTTTCGTAAATGACAAAGGCGACATTTACATTCAGCAGAGCTTCGAAATTTCAAGAAGATCAACGCTTCAGTATCTCAGCATTCCGTATATTTATATATCTCAACCTGATGGCACTCCAGTGATTAAAACTTTACTGCAATTTGAAGGTATCGATGATGTCACTGAAGATGTTAAAAGATCAATTCTCGACTTCAATTTCCATTTGGCAACAGGAGGAATCGATGAAGCATTTGAAGCCATCAAATACACCACAAATCAAGCAACATGGAGATCTCTCGCACAAGTTGCTGCACAAGCGAAAAGAACTGATTTAGCAGCAATGTGTTTAGCAAAGATTGGAGATCCATTTTCGATTTTAATTTCTAAAAACAAAGGTGACAACGAAGAATCTTCTGTTTTGACTGCAATCGCGCTTAGATTATACTCAGAAGCAAAGCAATATGCGATTAACTGCAAGAGATATGATCTCGTTATTGCTCTTGAACATTCGCTTGGTGATTTTACTTCTGCTGTTTCCACATCAACTTTGCATGCGAGAATGCATCTCAAAAGATTACACCATGAAATTGGCCGTTTTTATGAGATCATTGCTGACTATACGAAGGCTATTGAGCACTATGAGTTGTCGCAATCATTGGATACTGAACTCCCAAGACTAGCAATCAATCTTGGACCACAACTTGCCTTTGATTTTGTTTCAAAAAATCCAACAGCATCAAACAAATTGAAGACATGGTGTGCAAGATTTTTTGAGGCACAGAAGAACTACGACTATGCTTTAGCAATGTTCCTTGAAGCAAAGAATGAATTGGAACACATAAGATTGCTTTGTATCCTCAAGAAATGGGATGATGCATTAAAGTTCGTCAACAAAACGAAGAAACCTGCAAATTATTGCTATTACGCGCGAATGCTCGTTGAGCGCGTTTCTCATGTTGAAGGTCATGAAATAAGCAGCGATGAAGCTGGAAACATCAAAAGAACTATTATCGAAATGTTCAGGAACGCAAAGCAATTCGGTCAAGCAATGAAGTTTGCAATGGAGAAAGGAATGATTGATGATGTTATTCAACTTTCTCTTTCTTCTCCACGATGCTTAGTAAACAGAGCCGCTGAATGGTTCACGTCTCTCGGTATGACGAAAAATGCAATTCTAATGTATTCACGTGCTGGACAACTTGCGAAAGCACTTCAGCTATGTTTCGAAGTTAAGCAATATGATGCTCTTGATGAAATAAGTGATTCATTCACACCTGACATGAATCCACGTGTTCTCGTTCAATGCAGTCACTATTTCGCTGAAAGCGATAGATGGAGTCGAGCAGCTCTTTGTCTTGCTTATGCAAAGCGCTTTGATGATGTTATAGAGCTTTGTTCAACACATAGAATCACTTTGAGTGATAATGTCATCAATAATTTAGTTGAAACTGATCTTCAAACTGATGTTTTAGCGAAATTTGCAAGTGTATGTGAACAACAGCAACGCCATGCAATTGCTTCAAAGATATACATCAAGCTTAAGCAGTATCCAGAAGCATTGAAGGCGATAATAAAGACAGGAGATACAGATAAAGTTCTCAAACTCGCAAAAATGATGAAACGCAAAGAAACATATATAATTGCAGCAAACTATCTTCAAACATTGGATTCGAAGCCAGGATCCAAAGTTTTCGAAGCTGTGGAGTCCATTTATCAGCACGCGAATATGTTGGACAATTTGCTGAAGTTTTACAACATCCACATCGAAAGTGAAAAAGAAAATGCAAATTACGAAGTTTGTAAGGAGATTCTTGAGAAATCATTAGAAATAATGCACAAAATGGATGAGAACAATCCAAAGCTTATGCAGACACAAAGGAAAATCAATGTTATTGAGTCATTTATCATTGCAAAGCAACTATGCGAAGATCCAGAAAAAGTTCCAAAGTCAATGTCAATATGTGTTGATATGCTCAAAGATCCACAAAATGAAGAATGCGTGAAATCCGATGATATATATGTTGTATTGACGAAGTGCTATATTACCAAAAAGAACTACAAATCTGCTTTCAAGATTATGAACGACCTCGAAACTAATGGACTCGATTTAGAAAATCATTTCGATGTCGAAACATTGAACAAAGTTTTATCAGCAAATGGAAAGAAATTCGAACCAAAGAATGAAGATAATAAAGTTGATGATGTCGATTCTGTTGATGATATTGTTGATGAATCATAAATATATTAAAAATTTTGTTTGTTAAAGAACATAAAAACTAAAGATTTTTTCATGGAATTGCATCATATCCACCTCCAAGGTTTTCTAATTGATTCCATGGCTCTGATATGAACAATAAACCCATCATGAAACTGAATAAATCAGAAATAGGGAAACACCACAATGTTGTGAAGACATTTCTTGACGAACTCGAGAAGAATAATATTGTTGCGAAGATTGGAACAGGAAGGAATCTCGTGATGAAGCTCAATATAATTGCTCTTGTGGCCATATCCATTGTCTGGATGAATGTTGAGCAAACGAATTCAATACCGAGAATACCTGCACAGCAATAGTAAACTGTTGTCATCTTAGAGACTGTTCCAATAAAGTCTTTATCTTTGTCGAATATCCACGCAATGTACTTTGAGCATGTGAGTAATATCGCTTCCATTGTTGAGCACCAAACTATTGAAAGGATGAATGCTGTGATCAATAATTTCTTAACTCGTGTGCCATCTTTTCTTCCGACGGCATAAGAAATGCAAGGGAATGTGCAAATTGACAGGGCCATAGCATACGATCCTGGGAACGACCAGAATCGAGAAACTGGGTTGAAAGCGGCGAAATATTCCTGATATTTTCCTTCCTTCTTTGAACCAAGTTCGATGTATTTTCTTGAGAAGAAAGATGGAATCGTGAAGCAGAACTGAGACATGAAGTTGACAAAGCCGATTTTAATTGCGTCCAAAGTGTAACTGGAGCAACAGCAGTGTAAAAGATTTTTAATTGTGCATTGAGTCTCAAACTGCTTGAAAATGAAGTTTCCACCAAATATAAGGACAACGATTGTATCAGCGCAAATATTTGCATAAGCACAACCCTTAAGACCGAACCTGCAAACACCGATGAAAATTGGATCGAAAATTGCCATGTTAAGAACACAGCTGATCGTTTGATCGATGCCTGCTATAAGACTTTTGCCCTCAGATTGCAAACATCCACACAGGAACATATTTAATATTGAAACACCTGATCCGAGAATGGCAGGGAACAGATAATCCTGCCCAGCCTGTCTGATCTGTCCATCTGCACCGAAAAACGTGAGAATTGGATCAGCGCAAGGCAAAAGAATAATAGGTGTGAGAACTGCCATTAAAAGCGTTATTTTCAGTAAGTCCGCGAACACCTGTGGGCATTCATCCGCCTTATTCTCACCTCTCAACAATGCCAGTTTATATGAAGCTGCGTAACCCATAAAAGCACCAAATGCCTTGATGATAAGCTCCATGACGGTGACGATAGTCATTGCTGCGTTACCAATCTCGTATGTGTAAAGCGAAACCCAATATGTATCGAGAATAGCGTAAATTGCTTTGAAAATTTCGGCCAAAAACGGACCGCGTGAGCACATTATAATCGTCATCAGTGGATTTCTTTTGCCAAAGCTGTTATAAATCTTGTCTTGCATTTGCTGTGGCAAAGTATACGTTGGTTTGTCCGAAGAAAACGAGTCCTGCGAATACGATCTGACGGTGCCTCGCGATCCAGATGATAATGAATCCATAGAAAGCGATCGGCTCGGCTTCTTGTGAGGATACATTATTTTGGGAAAGTGACGATATCCAAAAAATGACAAATCTTAAATCATCAAAAAATCGCAGTGTAATTCGATACTAATCTATATTTTTGTACTGAACGGAAATGATAACCCAAAAAGTGACGTGTTTACATGGCAGATTTACTATTATTGACATGTAAATTATATAGCAAAAAAACAGGGGAGAGGTTTCATTTTTTCCAAATATGAAAATTAAAATATTTTATGCTGCAGTGAACGGAAATGATCCCCTAAATACAAAAATTTCAAGAAAATTTTAATATCAAATTTTCAGAGGAGAATACAAACTATACCGAAATTTTTGGTATAGTTTGTATTTTTGGCCTTATCTCGGCCAATAATCAACATCCGGCCTTGTGGTAATACAGGCAGATGGGCAATATGTTTGTCAATGATCTCTGAGAGTTCGAAGCGATTCTAAAACTTCATCCCCCATCTCGAGATATTATTAAACAAAAAATATTTAAATCAGGAAATATAATTGTTAGGTTATGATAGTGTAAGCAACGGTGTATATAACTGTGAAGTGTGTATTGTAATATTCCCGAATTTCCCTCTCAATAGATTTTAGATCTCAGTGTTAAAATGTGGTATTAACATTAACACATTGAATATAGAATATATGAAGTATATGTTATATGAATTCAAATCAATAGCACTATATAAGCCTTCAAGATAATGAAATCAAAATTGCGTATAACAGAAAATGTGTGATATTAACTAATAAGTGGTGAATATAGAATATATTGATGTTAGCAAGATGTGTGATCTAGTTGTTTATCATTGTTATCGCTGCATTGTCGAGATATACTCTAAATTAATATCTCAAAAGTGAATGAATATCGATGTGTTATTTGGAGTGCATCACATCAAGAAGATCATAAGCAGTATATCACTTATTATACTCATATACTATAGTACTGGTATATACTTTTGCATCAAGTTGTATATTGTTGTTGCCTTTTTTTCTCAAGTCTTTTATTTCATAATATATGTACTTGGGTACATGCCTTTGCATGCTGCGTTGAGCATCCAACATGTATATGGACGTGAACGAGAAAATATTAAAAATATTCACTTAAATTTTGATGCTATTCAGTATATATTATTTTGTATAAGTGTGCATCCTTCTTGCACAGAGAAACTTATCAGAAACAGCGTAAATAGCAAAAATGCTTGTGATATATAATTTTGATAATGTAAAATGATTGCGTCAAAATGTCAAAAAAAATTTAAAAAATGTATTTTTAACACATTCACATTTGCAGTCTAATTATAGAAAAAAATAGTCTTTTTTATTTCAATATTGAAGACATAGATTAATAAACATAAGTAGAATTCATGCATACACACTGTGCTTTTTTCATCGCCTATCAAAAGTATCAGAACTCTATTTAATATTATCAAACTAATGAAAAATAACTATAAACAACTATATTCCATTCTGTGTTGTCCTCCTGTGTATGCAAAAGGATAAAATAGATTGAATTATAGATATTTCTGTTAAAATAAAGCAAAATTGCGTGATTCTGTAATTTGTGAGCTACCCGAAAGCTCACAGTAACTCGCTTGGTCATGCATTCGCGTGCAAATCAATAAAATGCCGTAAAGTAGCTTAGAAAGCAGATATTATAATCAAAAAGATCAAATATCATTGAAAATGACATGCTTCTTGCTCACATCATACAAAATATAACTGCATTGAAGAAAATGGGCAGAAAACACGTCTTTCTCAATGATATTTGATCATGAAATATAGCTGGACGCTACATTTCATTATGTATAGTATGTATCGAATACGTGTGCTCTGTAGATCTAATTTTAGTGTTTACTGGTGCCAGAAATCGATAATTTATCCAAAAAATATCAATTCCATCAAAAATGATCAATTTCTAGTCAAAACTCTCCAGAACAGCAAATTCCTGGAGAATTTGTACCAGAAATTGATCATTTTTGATGGTATCTATAAACGAAAAATTATAAACTACAGATTGCTTTGCTTGTCAAATTCCATGACACACTGATGCGTATAAGCTAGCTGTTTGTCATGATATTTGACAAGTAAAGCGAATATTCGAGATCGATAAATCGAATGTTGTTATTTATCATCATTATGATATTACATCAATCATTCAAGTTTTATCATCAATATGATATAAATCCCTATTATCAATTACAATTGAAATGAATTCTCTCGAAATTATTGAATATCTTAAATCAAAAGACGCTATTGAATGAGTATTCAATTGAGTGTTCTATTATAATGTCATATTTATGACTTAAAATGCCTGGTGTGAATGCCCGATTTGAAAAATCAAAATAAAGTTGCCCTATCAAAAAATTACCCATTTTTACAAAATCATCTGCTGGTTTCACTTTTAAGGGAGCGGTATAGCTAGTTGTCACTTTTCCACAAAAAAATGGAAAGTGCAACATCAGAAAAGGGTTTTGGTTAAAAACAACACTCAAAATTGCTTAAACCCAAAGTCATGTTATTTCTCTAGATGGTTCGAAAACCGCGCAAATTAGTTGCTAAATCAACAATGATCCGTGCAATCTTGAATCAATATTAATATCATAATTTGGCATAAATACTATACTGATATATGCATATACCTGCATTCATGCGCTTATATATTCTTAAACAAGTAGAAAAAACAAAAAAGAATATGTGCAAAATAATTTGGCATTTGTTGATAAAACTGCTCTTATCAGATTGCCATTGATAATGTGGCATTGTGGACTGTGTTTATTGTATAGCTTAGTGATTTATTTTTTGCAACAAAATTTAACAATCTCGACAAGTTTTAAAACAGGACTTTAATTTTGACATGTAATTTTAAATAGTGTCACTTTTTAATAAATAATGGGAATTTTCAGTCGTGATAAAGATATTGCGAACGAAATCGATGAAATAAATATTCGCAACAAAATGCTCGAGCAGGATCTTAGAGATATACCACAGTTTTATGACAGCTGTGTGTTATTTTTCCTATTTTTAACTCTCGCCGTTCTATGCTACGATTACAACTTGTACTACGTTTACGCGAGTACAGGCGTATTGTGCCTTTTGATTTTCTTATTCAAGAAATTGCGTGTTTCAAAAATCAACAAACAGATTAATAATAATATTGATATTATTAAACAAAAGAAGGAAGAAATCGACAATGATAAAGAAATTGAGCAGTATAGACAGTTTTTGTCCAATTTCCGTTCAAATGTTCGCCCATTGGCATCATCACCAAAGAAACCAATCATTCATCGCTCAATCTTCCTCAAAATACTCGATAGTGTTTTCAGGACCTATGTTTGTAACAACAAGGCCCTTATTTGTTCAAATTGTGGTGCAAATAATGGTCTCTCTGATGATCCAGAGCATACAAAGTACATATGCTATGCGTGTGGAAGCATACAGTACGGAACCGTGAAAAAAGACGCTCAGGATAATAAATCAAAATCACCTGCAAAACCATCTGAAAAGCCAAAAACTGAATAGATCCATGATGATAACAATATAATACTTTCAAACTGTTGTCAATAATCTTTAATATATACTTAAACTACCATTTATGCATGTCTGTTAAATGCTATACTCGACTATTTTATGAATGTAAACGAACTACCTAAACAACATATTCCAAATAGAAAATTATATCCAACAAATTTAGAATTCTTACAAACTATGATTTTAAAGATGTGAATCAAATATAGTCTTCGAGCTTTATTTGTTAATCATATTCTTGGCTCTCAAACCTTAATATTAAAATTTCAAAATTTAATAATCTTAAAATAAAAGATAGTTTTAACAGCAAAATGCAATATTTTCACGATTTATTTTTATGTTTTCAATAAAAAACAAAATACAAAATATTGCCGTTTGGAAATAAAATATTCAAAAAAAAAATGGAGAACGAATTTACTCCAATGGACATCAATTATTATGATAATATGGAGATCCCTGAGATCAACGACTTTATAAAGATGTTGATTCAGGATCTGAAGTTCGAAGCTGTTCCCGTTGCTCAACAAGCGATCAAAAATAAGCAAATAAATCAGGAAAACCAAGCAAAAGACAATATTGAGCATGAGTACAAAGTGGATATTGTGAATGCCAATAATAATTATGAGGAATCTAAAGTCCAAGTCGAGAAAAATTACAAACAAAAGGAAATGCACATTAGAGAGAAAATTGACGATAAGTTCTTAAAGATGAAGGAAATTCATATCGAGCAAATCGTTGAACTCGAAAAAAGATTCGCATACGAAATTATTAAATCACAACAAAAGCCAGTTAAAGAGCAATTAGACTTAGAAGAGCAAGCAAGAAGGATTGCAAGAGATGGTGACATTGAAGTTGCCATTAAATACAGGAAGAGAGCCGAAGAAGCGAATATTAGAGTTCTAGACGAGAGAAGAGCCGCTATTGAAGCTATCTACAACGAGAAAAGGTCTCAGATGCGTCAGAAGCAGCAGAGAGAGCTTCAAATTCTTCAAGATAAATTAGTCAAGAAATTAGACGCTTTAGAAGTTAGTAAGAACTCAGATCTCGTTGAACGCGAAAAGGTATTGAATGTTACATTACATGCTGCTGAACAAAAGAGAACCAACAAACTTCTTGATTATTCAAAGTAATTACTTTTATTCCAACCTATTTATTTGTGTAAAACAGTATTATTTTTCAAACTATATAAATATGCGAGTTTCTGAAACATTATATTTAGAAAAAACCAAATTTGATTAAAATTAATCATAGAATTCATTATTTAGATGTGATTGTTAGTAATGATTGATCCACATATTGTATGTGAAACTATATATTATAAATGTACATCCTCTCGGTCCTCTATCAAATACTTTCAACTCAAACAATGTGTTAAATCAATCGTGAAGACTTTTTGGAACAAAAGAGTGATTTCTACATATACTTGGCATGAAAATCATAATAGCATTGGTTTTTAGTGATCAAAGCCAAAATAAGAGATGAAAAGACGACCCCAAATCAAAATTCAGGACTTTATGCAAAGAAACTCCTGAAGAAGATCCTAAAAGAAAAAGATTGGTGTAATCAAGTTTCAGAAGAGCCAGAAGCCCATAATATATAACAGCAAGAGAAAACAGAACAAAAAACATATGAACATAATCGAAGTTGAAATGAAGAAAAATGCAAATTGACATACTCTTCATCGAAAATAGGATAGATATATCTGCTCTATGATAGAAAATAATCTAAAATTCAATGTGTTAAGAATCTGTTTATAATTTTTAAATGTGATATTGGATCAATCATCTACACTTGGTCATCATTATGATATGACATCAATCAGTCGTTCATGATCATCATTATGATATGACATCAATCAGTCGTTCATGATCATCATTATGGAACTATGGGGTGTCTAATGAATATTTTGCACCCCCAACTTTCCCCTGAATAATGGACAGTTTCCTTTAAAAAGCATATCAATCGATTCCTCATGAGTTGCTCTATAATATACGTTGATTTGGTCAAATCTGCTATTCGAATCAGTTTTTTTGCGCACGTTTAATAATTTACGTCCGTTTGAAATTCTGAAATAGTATACAAAAATTCATCGAGTGAAACAATATTTTGATCTTATTGGCTAGTGAACAACAAGAGTTTCAACAAAAAGAAGCATATGTTATTGGAAATCGAGTGCTGTATTAAATAGTGTAAGTACATTGCACTTATTATTCAAGTTGAGCTAGATATCAATCGATATAGTGTCCCGGATCTAAAATTGCTCAAAAATGAAAGATTCAATTCTGGAAAGGCAGATAATGATAGTCATTCACATCTGCAAACTATAAAGCTTATAATTGATATCGCAGAAACGGAATAAGTAGTATGAAGCATTCTTTTTCGTTTATATTTCAGAGAAAAACATTCATTTAGCTAGGACAAAGTTCCTTCTGCCAAAAGTGACAAAAATGCCCATGGAGAAATTTGATGCTGTTGAAACACTTGAAAAAAGATATTTCGGATCCACCTGTTATATTATAACAGCAGCTAATAGTCATATTTATTGTGTATAACAAAAACATTGCACAATATTTCATTATGAGTGAGATACATTTTGATCTGGTAAAGCATACGTGAAAACAGCAAAAAAGCCTTCTTTTTCATCAAAACTCATTAATTTGACATATTGTTAGCAACTAAGTAATAGCATCTATATCTACTATAGTACCATATATAAATGTTAAAGTTCAGATCATGTAGCATGATTAGATAAAAAGTTATGCCTGATGAAAATCATTTTTCGGAAAATTGAGGTCGAGATCCTATTTTTAAATTCAGCTTAAAGAAGGATTTACATTTGCTATACCACATTTTAGAATTAGCTATATTTTTTTATTCAAATCCTTCAAAAATAAAAATTCTCTTATAATCCGTCTCCTTCGTGGTGCTCTGCACCCGGCGAAGCTTCAACGATTTCGGCTTCATATTCCCCCTTGAAAAATTTTGTTGATTTACCATATTCGTTAAAATGTTTTCTAATACCTAATGACTTCCAGTTATTAAAACATACACTATAAATTTTATCTTTATTTTTACATCTTTCATCATTACCAATATATCTATATTTTAATTTAGTTTTAACATTTAAGTATTCATCAGCATTTAATAATTCACAATCTTCATTTTGGAACATCATTTTAATATATTCAGGGTTATAAATTTTTCTATTCATTCGTTTTCCACTTTTTGTTGGAACTTTACGGATGCAATAAATGGAAACACCATTTTCTTTTGTATTTTCAACAATTTTTATTTCATCTTCGTCACATTTATGGGGTCTTTCACCTTTATTCCATCTATGCCACGTAATAGAAAATATTTTTCCTTTACATCTATAAATAAGCTCACTTTCACATCCTTTATTCATTTATTAATTCACAACCTTCATTTTCAAATTGTTCTTTAATCCATTCAGGATTTAAACCGCGACCTGAACGCACCTCTGGTCCTAAGGTGCGAAGTGCCGAACGGAAAGGAGTCTCAGATGTATTCGTGTTTTCATTGGGTAATGAATCATTTTTTATTACATTTTCTTTAGATTTAATTAAAAAATTGTATTCATTTAATTGCTTAATACCCCATTTCTTCATAAGCTCAGGCGAAACGATTGCCATATATGTAGATTATTTCATCCAAATAAAAAAATTAAATTATTTTAAAAATTAATTTAAAAATTAGTTGCTCGGATTTGTTGTTTATATATCATGTTTGGAATGTATCCTCTATATATAGAATGACAAGTAACCCCCTTACTATACTACTCTATTATCAATTGCAATTAAGAAGAGGGCCCCTGAAATAATTCAATATTTAAGATCTAAAAAGGCCAAAGAATGATAATATTGACTTAACAAATAACTTAACTTAATACAAATATTTTCTCAAAAAAATATAAGCATATTAGACAGCAATATTAAACTTGCAGATTTGGAAGTTAATCACCATTTTGGCAGCAAGTCTCTAGTCTTAAAGGAATATGCGAAAACATTTGCGACATGCATAACAAAGTCACTAAATTAATGTGTGAACAAAGACTTTGATTAATGTGTGAGCAAAAACTCGAATTAATGTGTCAAATAAAGCATTTGATTAAAGAAATGAAACAATGTATAAAGAATTTGAACACTACTCATATATTATAAAATAACTTTTCTAAAATTTTCTCATTAAAAAAAATTCGCATACGGTTTGGTTTTGATATAAAATAATAATGTTAATTTTGATGTTTTTAAATGGTTTTCGATTAATCATCAGCAGTATGATACTGATCTGCTTTATTTAATAAATAGTTCCGAAAAATGAAACATTCAATATTTCTGCTCAAAACCACGAAATTAAGATAATATATACAACAGATAATCCAAAAATCACAAAATTTGATGCAATCTCGAAATTGCCAAATCCAAAAGTGACAAATTATAACATAGAAAACGTGACAATGGATATCATTGACAATTTCATTGGAAGTATTGTCCTCAATCAGAAGAAAGGACAAATCACATCAACACTGAACACTATAATTGAGGCAACGAGACAATCAAATCAACACCAAATTGAAATTCTCGCATACGAACGCAAGATGACTGATAACCTTAAATCAATGTCATCGAAAGAAGTCCCTGAATGCAATCAATTGCGCAGCAAGGTCATGGATATTTATTCTAAAGCGATTTTCCAGGAATACAAATACGTTGAAGCGAAAAGTAGATCAATTGAAGACATGAATGATATCCAAGAAAGATTTTTAGTTGTCGTTCGTCAATCAGAGAAATTCAAAGAGTCTAAGAATAATTTGAAGCGTCAAATGGAAATTCTTGAGCAAAATAAACAAAAACTCGAAGTTGAACGCACAAAGAACTCAAATAAAGTCGAGAAACTCGAGGCATTAGTAAGAGAATGCAAGGAAAATGTTAAGAAGGCAATTGAAGATGAGAAATTACAACTTCAATTATACATCGAAGAAAAGAAAAAATTCAATGCTTTCAGAGCGAGAAGAATGAAATCTAGCTACATTTCGTTTGGCAAATCTACAAAGCAGGCATCAGAAACACTTTCAACGATATATTCGAATCTTAAGGCTTCTGTTGATGATGTTAGGGCCCAAGTTATGCCAACTTTGTCACCAAATTCTCAGTAATCATTTTATTTATTGAGCTTATTTGGTTTGATAAACAATCTATACTCTATGTTTTGCATTTATAAATCTAATATCTTTATAATAAACAAAATAATATTCTCTATTATTACAAACCTTCGCAAAATTGTGCCAAGAGCGAGTTCATTCTATTATCGGAACTGATTCCATCACTGGATACGCTTCCAAACATCTGTAATGACAAATTATTAAAGAATTCTTCGACATTAAAATTAGAATCAATTGGAATTTTAAATAGTGGAATGCCAAAGTTTTCATATTCGTTGGATGCCATCTTAAATGCTTCAACATAATTTCTGAATTCATTTCGAGTGATGAGTTTGTGATCAAACGGAATTATATAATTTCTGAATTTTGGAGAAAGTAATGCATCAGCATAAATCTTTTTAAACATATCAAATTTGCAGTTCAGGCATTTCATGGATTCGTTGATAAGTATTTCAGACAAATTCAATATTCTTACGGATTTAATTGCAGATTTGATTGCTTCTCTAAGTGCTAAATCAAAATCAAAGCAAGGTGATGCTTCTTCATATCTAAAAGTAATCATTGGGATATCAGGATCTTCAATTACATAGTTCTCTTCGCAATTTAATATCGATCCAAGTTCAAAGTCAGTGAAAATGAGATCAGTACGAACAATCAATAGATACAACGATGATTCATTAATATCAACTCTGTCACAGAAAATGATTGGACCTTCTGTTCGACATCTTTTGATTGCGAAATTAGCACTATCAGAATCATCACCTGCAGCAACACCAATTGTCGCAAAATTCATTCCTGTCAAATCTTTGGGACAAACATTAAGAATACTTAACTGAGCTGGAGTGATTTTTTTGCGATTTGTTGTAAGTATTGCGGATAAGAAAGGATTGAGTCTAACGGTTTGATTTTCTGGTGGTGATATAATGCTTGGTGTGACTTTAGGTTGAATCTGTTGAGGAATTTCAAATTTTGGATTATCTTCTATTTTCTCTTCGTGTACTTCAGGTTCTGGAGATCCATGCTCAGATGGTGACTCTGAATGTTCTGTTTCACTTTGTGTTGATTCTTCTTGAAATTCTCGTTGAATTTCAGGTGAAGATGGTTGTCTGTAGACTTCAACGGGTGCATTATATGATTCTGCTTTGATGTATACATTTGGTGGAGCTCCAGAAGAAGTTATATTAAAAATGTCTATAAAATTGATCCCTTGAACGATAATATTGATTTTGTTTGGTATAATTGCTTTGACGGCCTTAGGTATATCTGGAAGTTTTGCTTTATCGAATGCATATTGATTTTTCACTTGTTGAATATTCATAAATGGTTTCCATTGCTCGAATTGCGATGGATTCATAAACATTTGAGTTTTGAAGAAGTCTGGTCGCATTGGATTGGCCCTAAAAGCAACTCTAAAGGAATACAAAGATCTTGACCATAATTCTTTTGCGCTTGCAATTGCAGCACACATCAGATGAAGAGGTGCTGACAATGCCTTTGCAACGTATTTGTGAATGTTTTGCATGTTGTATGCTGCTCTTATATCAAGAACGTATTTCATTGCCGCTGATTCTAAGACATGATTTGATAAAACTGCCAATCTCGCTTGGAACGATGGATCTGTGATATACAAAAGAATGTGAGCTGCTCGAAATTCTGCTTCATTTGCGGAATGTCTTCCCATTTCTTTGAAATAAAGCTCGTATTGCTCATCTAATGTTAGAAGAGTTTGTGAAATCTGCTCTAAATTCTGAAATGGATCGAAATCTGGTTCATCTTGGAATTTAATTGCGCAAAAAAGAAAAAATATTGCAATTTTTTCGTAAATATCGATAATTTCTTTTCCTTTGAGATTTTGGAATGTGATGTCTTGTCTAATTGATCTAAATCGGTCTCTTACGAACAAAGCCATGTTCCATTCAGTGGCGCCTTGTGTTAAACCTGTTAGTTTGCCAATAACGACGTTGATGATGTGATTTAGGGTCTTCTGAAGTACTGGGAGGGGTCTTATGTCCGATGGAAGAATTTCTTTGCCTGCATCACTTCGATGAAATTGTTTTATTGCGTATCTTGGATCAAATTTCTTCGTAAAAGGATCAATTTCGAACCAAATGTTCGAGTGTTCCTGCATTTCTGACTCCGGACACATAGTTTTACAAGTTCCAACATTATTCTTTAAATTCATTCGAGAATCTAATGTTTACATGACAATATTTTATTTTACTTGGCAATATATATTTTACGTGTCAAGTTCTCCAAGGAAATCAATTTTTTTCTCCATAACTTATCTTTCATAGTTCATGTTATATAACATACATTTAGCTAAATGAAAGCAAACAATGTTAGCAAATGAATTCAACGATGTTAAGAATATCTTCAATATCATCATATTATTCATTTATGTTTGAGATTTCGATATTGTGGATAGATAACCTTGGATTGGTATACTACTATGCTAAGATGATGTCCCTTAATTCTTATATACAGTAGAGATCCAATCTAAGGTTTGTTTTTAAATATGTCACGTAAATTGACAAAAGTTCAACCCATCATTTTTCAAACAAACTAAAATTTCTTGTTTTTCAGAGATAAATTATACGAAAAATAATTTGTGCCATGTAAAGTGACAGGAAATATCCAAAACACTTCAATATGCATCAAATATGACCATAAATCAATAGCCGAAGTTTTAGGATGCGGCCACTCATCATTATAATTTGAGAAGTTTACAATAAAATTGAGGCTCTTTGGGCCACTGATTTTTTTCCTCTTCACTTTAAACAAAGATGAGGACTTTCTTCGTCGGTGGTAACTGGAAGGCTAACCCAAAGACACTCGAAGATGCTGAGAAGCTTGTCGAGATGCTCAACGCTGCTAAGGTTGAGGGTAACGTCGAAGTTGTTGTTGCTGCTCCATTCATCTTCCTCCCAACACTCCAGCAGAAGCTCCGCAAGGACTGGAAGGTCAGCGCAGAGAACGTCTTCACAAAGCCAAACGGCGCCTTCACAGGTGAAGTTACAGTCCCAATGATCAAGTCATTCGGCATCGAGTGGACAATCCTCGGCCACTCCGAGCGCCGTGACATCCTCAAGGAAGACGATGAGTTCCTTGCTGCCAAGGCCAAGTTCGCCCTTGAGAACGGTGTCAAGATCATCTACTGCTGCGGTGAGCACCTTTCTGAGCGCGAAGCCGGCAAGGCCACAGAGTTCGTCTCTGCTCAGATCGAGAAGATGATCCCAGCTATCCCAGCTGGCAAGTGGGACGATGTTGTCATCGCCTACGAACCAATCTGGGCTATCGGCACAGGCAAGGTTGCTTCCACACAGGATGCTCAGGACATGTGCAAGGCTATCCGTGATATTCTCGCTGCCAAGGTTGGTGCTGAGATCGCTAACAAGGTCCGCATCCTCTATGGTGGCTCTGTTAAGCCAAACAACTGCAACGAGCTCGCTGCTTGCCCAGATGTTGATGGTTTCCTTGTCGGTGGTGCTTCCCTCGAACCAGGCTTCATCAACATTGTCAACTCCAACGTCCACTCCAAGTAAATTGACTTCTTTCGTTTGAACATTTCAAAATTAATATATTTTTTAAATTCATAAAATATTTAACCAAATTCTTCTTTCCAAACCTGGGATATATAATGGCATAGTGATATATAATAAAATATCAAAGTGTTTCCTAAATCTGCTATACAGAAGTTTCATAATCAATTTGAGTCTGATGAAAAATCATGTTAAAAATATGTTCGTTTTTTTTATAAATCATTTCCATTTAGAGTTTTAGAAAGTGATTATAGACATTCTAATTAAGCCTTATTCACATATTTCATCTATTGTTTATAGGGTATTATTAGATTTAAAAGAACAAAGGAGCATTACACAAAATCATTTCATTCTATTGATTGTCTTCATTTAATGCCATTTAATATATTGGAAACTAAAATAATGATAATAGATGTTTAGTTGTGATAACAATGGTGGTGAAAATTCCATAGATAATCGTAAAAATTTATTTATCAACATTATGGTACTTGAGGATCCACTTTGAGAAGTATGGACACTTAAGGAATGCCTGATATTCCTTCTCATTCAAAGCCTGGAGAAGTAATTTGTTCGTCTTATCGAAAGAAGACTTACTAACACGGTTCATCTCGACATGAGAAGACGAAACGATCTTAATGAAGTTGGATGGAAGTGTGCCAAGCTTCTCCATGACAACACGATGCATCTTTACCTGCTTCTGTGGATTGGCTGGATAATTAGCCTTGTACTCTTTAGCGCATTCGATGAAATCGATAACAGAATCCGCCTTTCTTTCTGTTAAGAATCTCCTGAAATATCTCATTAAATTTTCATCTTCAAAGATTGTCTCGATTGGTGGAATGTAGTGAGCACCATCAGCTGTATTGAGATCGATATGTGTTTTCTTGCCATTGGCAACTTGTGCATTGCAATCATCATTTTCAGACTTTGGAACGATCTTCTTTGTGCTGAATCTGTTTGAGACTGGAGCCAATGTGACCTGTGTCCTTGGTCCCTTGTTTGCAAGTCTCTGTGCAAGTGCGATTGGATCCATTTCAAAGAAATAAAATAGTTTTTAAACGTATAGACTCACAAATAAAATCATGAACGTTAAAAATAACAATCATAAAGAATCAAATCAAACCTCACTTGAACGCTTATGTACTGCGCCCACATGCTTTGAATGAAGCTATATTTATTATAATAAAGATTTGCCATATTTTGGACTTTGGATGTTAAATTTGAGTTAAAAATGATTTGTTCAAGGGTTTATAGGGTACATGTTATATCTTTAGACTCATCTACAATACGATCTTTAATTGCTACCAACATTATCTTCTAAATAATCAATTTACAGCAAGTTTATTTCGCCCAATTTGTGGCAAATGCAAGATCTTAAGCACACTTTGTAGAAGAGATTCTACAATGTTTTATGATATTTGGCTTCCCATAGACCTTATATTTCATTGAATTTCGTCATTTAAACCTAATGAACTTAATAATATGAGCGATTCATCTTCAATATCAATCATTCCTTTGCTTATATCCTGCAATGTGTAGGAAAGAGTGTTTTTGGTCCTACAAATGCTTAATAAGCTGTAATTAAGTCAACTTCATTAATCATTTTCTTGCCACTTTGCACCACTATTTTTTTAATGATTTCGCAAAGTGAAAGTGATGATAAACCAAATCCACCAAATAACGCAAAGAAGTACCTTCCTGGACTTTCTAAACTCGAATCAGTTCCTAAGAACCTGTGGAAACCAGATTGGGACGATTATGAAATAATAAGATTGCTTTGTATCATAAATTTCGGTATTTGCATATGCTCACTCGCAAGCGGATCTATATTTGGTCCTTTGGCATATTGGGATGGACCGATGTACGTTTACGTTGCAAGAACTTTATATAATATTCCTTATTCTGGGCCAGATTCACACTTATTTAAGCGTCCTCCGCATTATTTCGCATGCCACTTACCAGGATATCCACTTTTGATACGAGTTTTATCAATGATTTGCTTTAAGCAATATTGGCTTGGTGAATTTCTATCCATATTTGTTGGAGCAATATTAGTTACGTACGTATTTAGGCGATTACTTATTGTTTATGATTGTGTTCAAGATCCAATATTCACAACAAAACTTTCTCTTATAATTCCACTTAGATTCTGTTTATACAAAGCTGTTGGTGCCAGCGAACCTCTTTATATAACATATTGTTACTTAGCACTTATATTTTTCAAAACCGATCAATTAATTTTGATGCTGTTATCTATCTGGGGCGCATGCATTACAAGGATTGAAGGACTCGCTATTGTAGGCACAATAGGACTGTGTTATCTTCTTAAACTTGACATTTTTAGAGCAGCTTTCACAGGTCTTGGTTTTCTTGCTACTGCTGGAATCGCATATTTGCATCAAGTGAAATTCGACAACTATAGAGCGTATATTGATTACAACTCAGGTGTGCAGGACTTGATTAAGTATCCATTCCACCACATACTAAATATTGGTGCCCTACAAATGGAACTACAAAAAACACATCTTTTTATGTATCTTCTTTTACCTTTCTTAGCAGGAACTCTCATATTATACACAATGTCAGTTCCTTTCGGTATATTCAGCACTGTATATATTATTTACTTATCCAGCTTAGATCATCAGGATCTCGCGAGATATTGTCTACCTGGATTCTTCCTTGCGATATTGATTGGATTTGACTGCATTTTCAGTTCATCGATCTTCAAAGCAAGGATAGAAATGCTCAGATATCCTGTAATTGCTATAGCAGCGATGTATTTCATTGTTCAGATTGGCTCGAATAGAGCCGAAGACAAATTCTTTATGAAAATATGTGATATTATTCACCATGTTTATAATGGGACAGATGTTATCCCTCACAATTATGTATATGCGTAAGAATATAAATTGTTTATTGATTATGAAATGAAGAAATCATATGTAGTAAATATTCAAAGCAATTGGACTTTCATAAGTGAAAAGTCACAATGCAAACGAATATTAAAGTATTCCAATCAATGGAATAATTCAATTCACTACATGAACAACTTTCCTGTGGTTGAGCTTCAGTAAATAAATGATCATAAATTGAAGCAGATGCTCTGACAAGTAAATTTTTTACAAAACTTTACAACATAACCTTATTTATCAGAACCTTAAATAAAAGTGAAAGCGTTAAAAAAATAAATGAGTTTGTTTAACGAATTCATCCAAAACGTGAATAAAGACGCTCTTGAGAGAGTGGAGAGACTCATTGAAGAGAAAGGCATTAAGCAGAAGTTAGAAGAACAGACAGAACAGTTAGCAAGCCAGTGTGCAAATTCGATTATCGATCCACAGGCTCCCAAACCACCTGTTTTTAAGGGGGTTGACTTTGGAACAGAGGATCTTGACCAATATCTTCTTATTCTCGATTATTTTCAATCATCAGGACTTCAATTTACAACACAGACGATTAAATACGAAAGTCAGCATCCAAACATGACAGTTGACAGAAAGAGACTCGCTGAGAAATATGGATTGAGGGCTTACGATAAAACTCCATTATTAGTACAAATGATTGAGCAGCGCTTGAAGATGATTGGTAATGAAGAATAAGCTTTCATGTCTGTAGTTTTGTTTGAATGTGTAATAAAAAAAGCTTGTTAATTTAGAAATATCACATTCAATGATGAGTGTGTTAAATATGATACCGTGTAGTAAGATTTCTATAACATATAAGCATATTTCCAAGTCATAAAATTTCTCAAATTATATTCATTATATGAAAATACCTATAATAAAGATGTGACACATATTTCATGGAATAATTCACTATGATTCTCAAATATTAATGGATTTAAACTATACGACTTTTAATTTCATATTTTATCTATTAGTTTCAATATATCATGCCTCACCACAACAAAATAAGATCCAAAATATTGATAATATATACATAATGTAGTTTTAAAGGAGTATTCACATTCATATGCAAAATTATGATTGATAATGTTGATTCGAAGAAATATTTTTAAATAATTTTTAATAAAATAAAGATAGAGCGTAAAAGAGAATTTGAAATTAAAAGATGAATGATTTTTGAAATAAAAAAGGGTTTGAAAAAATAAAACAGGTATACGTCACTTTTATTAAAATCTAGATTTTTAAAAAATGACTTATAAAGATGAAACACGACCGAATTCAGACCTCAGCGATATGAAAGAAAAGTTAATTCAATGTATGCCAGACGATGGACCATCGATCAACTTCATAAATACAGCGCTTGCTTTTATGCAAGAACCAGAAAAATATCTACACGATCTTTCGACAAGCTTTACAGAGAACATCAATGAGGATGCCGAAATGGTTTTAGTGACATCATCCTTTTTTCGCAGATTTTCAGAATGTTTATCTGGAATTCCAGAAGGAAATGAAACTTATTTATTAGACCTACTTTATAACTTTTCGTTGTTATCTTCAAACACAATACTCGCGTTATCAAATTCAACAGATAATATCAAATTTTTACTATCACAAATGTTTTCACATGATGAACAAACAGCAATGATGTCGTTAGATACAATATACAATTTTACATGTATTGATAATACTGAAGTATTTACAAATCTACTTTTAGCAAATGTTGATATTAATCTTTCTTTACTTTGCTATAAACACACGGAAATCTTTCCACCAACAAAATTCTATAAAACTTTAGTCAAAACAATGATGAATCTCGCTCCACAAGCAACAGCAAACAGTTTACAAAACAATTTTTTCCCAACTGTTGATAGAAACTTTGGCGTGAATGATCCAAAGATATTGAAGTATTCCGCATCAATATTGGTTGTTGTAGGTCGTGAACTCGGATTCTTTCCAAGATTTGCTGATCCTGCTTTTTATCACGAAATATTTACTTTAGTTTTAACAAATCTACAAAATACGGAATTTGTTTCTTATATTATGAGGTTTTTATGTCACAGATGCAGAAACAATCCTGATGTTGAGATCATCTTTGAGTGTTCCGTTTTAGGATTTCTCACAGAGTGTTTTAAATCTGTTCCTGAATGGAACATTTCATGGGTTCAATGCACAGCTGATATTTTCGAATCTATTATTATCAGGATCGATGAAGGAGCTCATCATTGCAATTGCAAATTATTCTTTAATGTTGTTGGTTTCCTATTCGAGAATGGAACATTTTCTAGCAAGTGTAACGCTTTATCATCATTTTTTGAGTTGTTTTCGAGACTTCCACGTCAAAATCAAATACGAATCATCGCATCATCTGAGAGTATAATCAAAGATTGCATGTTTGGTTTATCAAGTAATCAAGATAGGCCTTGTTATAATGCTTTGTGCATTCTCAAGATATTGCATGATATTGATCTAAATTTACAATCAAATTACTTCGAGAACACAATAACATCAAACGATCTTCAAGATACAATAGAAAATGTCACTGATAACGAAGAACAAGAGTTATCAGATTTGGCAACAGAGATTCTGAGTTTTATACCTGAATAATCATATACGAATCATATATTTTATTTGTTTGTATGCTTTTTTAAATAGAAAATTCATATTCCTAATCAATAACACTATTCACAAATATAACAGAAAAACATATATTAGTTCTTATTATATAAGAGAACATTATATTCACTTCGAAAACATCAAATAAAATGACTTTAGATTATTCATCAACATAGAAATTTAAAGTTAACTTCAATGACATCAAACAATTTGATTTTGGAACGCTGGTGAACATAGAGCATTAGAGTATAATAATTGACATCAAATGAAGCGACTTTGAATTGGCAATGAGCACAGAACAATATATTTATTAGAATAACATTAAAAAGAATTATTTATGACTAATTCACTTTCGGATTTAATAATTGACATCAAATAGAATGATTTTGATTTGCTAATGAACATATAACATTATATCAACTTCGCCACCATCAAATGAAGTGACTTTGAATTGGCAATGAACACAGAACAATATATTTACTAGAATCGCATCAAAAAGAATGATTTATAAATAATCTTGAAATATAGCAATATTTCAACTTCAATCACATCAAATATAATGATTTTTGATTGTTAATGAATATAAAACAGTATATTGACAGCTCTAGAATCCATTTTAAATTGATTTATAAAATTTCATGAAGTCTGTTAGTGAAACATCAATGATCAATTATATCATGAATGAGAAATTGAAATTGTTGAACAAGACCTATATATATCAATAGCCAACATCTTGTGTATTCCTAATTTAAGATTTATAATGCTTGGAAACGATTGTGAATCGGTCTTCATTATGATTTCTGGTTGAAAAGTGACATAAAATTAAAAAATGAATTGGGTTGGAATCTTAGCTTTCCTTTTATCCGTCGCTTCCACGATTTCTTCGATATTTATGATATCGGCGATCAGATATTGGCTGAAAACATCCAGATTTTCCAATTTAGACAGAAGTATCGAAATATTAAACTATTTTTCAGTAATAATCTCGCTTGTTATATCGATTACTACATTTATTATCATCAAGCAGTGCAGTAACATGGTTTCCTTCTTTATTTCTTACGCTATTGGATTATTTGGACTTTTAGAGTTCTATTACGGCTTATTTTTATGGACAGACTCAAAGGGATACATATCTACAATGATTGACATATGGGAAAAATCGTTAAATAAATCATTTTTACATGAAATCGAACATAAATTCTCTTGCTGCAGTTTTCATAAATACAAACAATTCTACAACGACCCATGCAACAATTCCATTACTCCTTGTCTTTACGCGATTTCAATAACAATTGCTGAACCAACAGAAGCGATTGGAATTACAGTAGTGTTCCAGGCTGTTGTGCACGCAATGATTTCTGTGTTTCTTGGATTTGCCGCACAAAAGAAAAAGAATACAGCTGTTTCATTGCCAACACCATGGACCAAGCATAAGGACGATGAAGCTGAAAACTTCCTGACACACGAATAACTTCGTTCAACGTAATTTTTTTGTTAACTAATTTAATTTTATATTTTTTGGATTTATAATTCCAAATTAATACATGTTAATTTATTGTTGTGTTTGTTAAATGTTAGAATCTTATATCAAATCATGATCAATATTTAATAATTTATTTGAATATTTAATATTAAAACAAAATCATTCAATAAATATCAGTGATTCTCTCACCATATGCTGGAATCACTAATTTCCATACTTAAAAATTGTTTTAAAATAATTCAATTTTTATCAATATAATTTTTTGATAAAGAGTTTTTTCCTGTTGCAAATATGATAGTATATAGAGTTTTTAAAGTAAAAAGGAGCTTTATTCTAAAGAGAACGAACTCCGGATGTCACCTCTGCATACAACTAATTCAATGCCTCTCATTTCGACAGTCATAGCACGAAGTTCTTGAACTTTCTTTAATGCATTTGCAGGATCTTCAGACACGTTTGCAAGAGCAAGCCATCCGTGGACTGAATCTGGATCTAAATCTATAGAAAACTTAGCACGCTCGATAGCCATTTCGTGCTTTCCGCGCTTGTAAAGAACTGTTGCGAGAGCTGCATGATATTCGGCATTACCTCCATCAATTTCGATGGCGAACATAAGATGCTTTTCTGCTTCATTTAAGTCCCCTGCAACGATACAGAGTTGTGCATAGCAGTAAAAGAACTCAGCGCTTTGTTGATCGAATTCAGACCAGAGTTGGAAGCATTCTGATGCATATTGGATGTTTCCGAGCATTAAGGATGTTCTTACGGTTGCATATAAAGCGTCTGGATCCTGTCTCCAGTATTTCTTGAGGCGCGGGAAGTACTTTTCGATCTTCTGCTTGTTTCCAGATTCAGCAGCGATCAAAACAGCTTCGATGACGATGTCTTTGGCCCAGTAACCGGACTCAATTGGGGAACGATCTGCGAGATCCAATGCAGCCTTAAAGTCGCAGTTCGATCTAAGGATTTTCATCACAAGGAGAACTGTGTAAGGAAGAGAAGGATCTGCTTGAAGAGACTTCAAAGCATACTCAGAGGCTTTATCTTTGCGGTGGAGCTTGAGGTATAAAACAGCAGCGTTATAAAGCAGCTGTGGATTTGTTGGGTCGTCGTTTAAAGCAGCGAGAATTGGTGCTAAAGCTTCTTGTGCTTTAAATTGGATTTGATTTACTGAAATATTTTGCATGATTAAAACTGCCTTCAACGAGGCTGCGGCTGAGGGATACTTTGTTTCGAGTCTTTGCAAGTATTTATTAACTTTTTGCGAATATGATTTTTCTTTTGCTAGGCAGATGCTTGCTGCCAATAAAACTCCATCACTTATCTGATTGTCGAAAACATCGAGCAATAATGAGACTGCGTTATAGTTTCTCAATAAAATATAATCTGGAATTAATAAATTGGGGCATGTAAGTGACTGCACAATGGAATCTAAGATAGGGTTGATCATATCGATCTGTCGTAACTGTATTGAAGCGAATGATAAAATTGCAACAAGTTGATTTTGAAGATTTTCATCAGTAAACTGCTTTGGATTGCTTTCAAAACACTGGCTGATTACATAACCGACAACTAATAACTCTTCAAGCCAAGATTGAGGATTATAAGGAAGTTCATTCTTCTCTGGAGCCGTCCAATTCGATCTTGCCTTCGTCATTAACGATTTTGCGTAAGTAATAAGAGATTTGGCGACGTTAATATCACGTATTGTATCTTTGCTAAGTTTGCGTCCTTGTTTTATATCCATCAGAAGATTTTGACAAATAAAAGTGTTTTATTCGACAAATTTGTTAAAAACATGCCAAAATTCATTTACGTGACATAATTAATAAACTACAAGTCTGCCAAAATACAAAAATTGGAGGGGGATCAACCTCATCAAAATAATTGATGGTAAATTTAAGAGAGTACTGGTCTGCACGACCCTACTCTTTAGGCTCTAAGCCTGATTCGCAGTTTTCGATGTTGTGATTGATCGACGACCCGCAAGCCAAGCCTGCGTCGACACTGGCGGTGCCACCGAGGTCTGCACGACCCTACTCTTTAGGCTCTAAGCCCGAGTCTCCGTTATCGAAAAAATCTTTCTATTAATTTTATTCCACCATCTTATTTTGTCTCTGATTCTTTTAAACATTACTTCTTTATTTCACATTATTAGAATCCCTAATTTATTTTTATTTTTACTTTTCGAACTTGAATTTTTTTTAAACAGTACGTTATTCAAATTTTGAATGATAATTACATTTATACTAGCAATAAGTAATCTCTTTCCAAATTTATAACCTCTCTAATATTTCAATTCGCCCATATTTTCAAAAATTCACTAATTTTTTTTTCCATTTTTGTTAAATGCAAACTGGCTCTCGAATAGACTATATCGAGGTTTTGCGAGAGGGTATTAAACTCGAATTAGAGGCGAATTCAAAATACAATCTTCAAAAGACAGAACATGGTGTAAAAGATGGTATGGAATGAAAAAATGCAACAAAAGTATTTATGATTAAAAAAATTAAATACTCTTTTGTTAAAAAGAGTGAGATAAAGCTGAATGCGATGATGATAATATGATGGCTTATCACCTGCATATGTATCCGATTAAATATCAATACCCAATCTGATCATTTTTAGTAATCCTGATTTTATCTCGTTATTATTCACTTGATTTGTCCATTCTCAACGCAGACAAATCAGTGTCTACTAAATATTGGACTTACAGGATAAAAATGTGTTGCTTTTTATTCGCAAAATATTTAATCTTAATTTACAATCCTTACTTTTCATCCACATAGCATGCAAACAACATGAGTAATGATAACCCGTCAGTTAACATCAAAATAAATTAAGATATTTTTTTGATATAATATTGAATAATATATTTTTCATGCTTTATATATCCACAGCATTTTAGATGGGAAAATTTTTCATTTGCCACCAAAATTAGACCTTAAATATTCATACTGGTGGAGAAAAATCGAGATGTTTGAGTAGACGTAGAAAATTCAGTGACACCCTATTTTTCAATACCAAAAATCCGACAATCTGATTATTTACAGAGTGACTCATTGACACGCAAAACACATCAGTTGATTGCAGGGTATAATAAAGAGTCACGAAAAGTGACATATTTACATGGCAGTTATAAATATATATTTGACATGTAAAGTCTACCATTTTAACAAAGGGTGTTCTATTAAGCTTAATAGACTCTCTAATAAGATTTGCAGATGCTATAACAAGTTTAATTGAACTTATAAATAATTAGCAAATGCATGCTTATAAATAAACCAATTTTACATGTCAAAATGAAATACTTTTGCCATGTAAGCTTATCACTTTTTCATGACTCTTTATTATACCCAACATATACCCATCAGTTGATATCGAAAAGATCCCGAGAAATCTAATTATATATCAAGAATATGGAATTCTCATAATATTTATGAATAGATAGATGTGCAATGCAATTAATAGCGAGCATTATTAAGTTGTAGAAAGGTGTTATTTCATTATTTTTGGATGTAATATTTCGAATTTTTACTATCATTTAAGAGAAAAATGTCTATGTATGACAATTTCAATGGAATCATTGAAGAAATTTATATTTTGAGCTTGAAGAATTCCACTTAAGAGAAAAATGTCTATTTATGACAATTCCAATGGAATCATTGATATGAGTTGACATGTAAATAGACGAATGAGCTTTTACACGTCAAACTCGAATTTTACTTGTCAAAATAAAAGTCATATTTACATGCCAAATGAAAAATTTACATGTCAAAGGGCATTAAATCAAAAATGATGTTGAGCTCTGAAGATACGAAGCTCACATTTCAATATCTATTTCAACCGAGAAAACTGACACCGAATGGAACAAAATTGGTTATGTATTTGAAACCAAAAAAGGAACTATTTTATTCAATTATTCCTGAAATCGCAGAACCAGTTGAAGAAATTCAACCAGAGGCACAACAGAACGAAGAAGAAGATAATGCTACAACAAATAATGATGAAATTCAATCGAATACACCGGAAAACACGAATCAAGATGAAAAACTTCAACTAGAACCACAACCAAATGAAGACAAAAATAGCACATCAACAGGCAATGAAGAAATCCCACCATCAAATGAAGTTACTCACAAACCAATTTCAATTCCAATTCCAGAACAACAAATTGCACCGATTTCACAACAAACGTCAAAGGAAATCCATGAAGAACCGATTTCAAATCCATTTGCAAAACAACAAATTCAAACTCCATCTTTCGAAGATAATCAACAAGAAACAATTTCAAATCCATTTGCACAACAGAAAACTACAGAAACTCAACAGCAATCGATCAATCAATACCAGAATCAACAAATTCAGCAAAATGAAAATACACCAGAAAATAAATCAGAAGAAATAATTGAAGAAGAGTCATCTATAGAAGAGATAGTTGTAGAAGAGGAATCAGTGAATGAACCTCCAAAGCCAACAGCTTCCACACATTTATCACAAGCACTACTGAAAAGCATTCCTGATACAATTCGATCCATCCTTGGCCGTGATCCGAATTCGTATTGGAAGCTATTTATTGATAAAGTTAATACTATGGATCAAGAAGATGTTATTAAAGAACTAGAGAAATATGTTGCAGAAGCGGTTACTCTTGCGCCTGAAGGTCAGCATCCAAAGTGTATTTATACATTTACTATATTTATCAATTTCTTGATCGCTTGCAAGCCACAATACGAACAGTTGATTTACAAAATGTTCTTAGATTTTATAGATTCATATCAACCTTGCGACGAGCTTGATGATTTCGGCCAAGTAGAGTTACACTATTATATTGCTTTTATTCTTAATTTCCTTTTCTTGGAGCCATCAAGAGCGATAAAGATGGGATTACCATACGTTAATAATATACTATCACAACCAGGCTGCTTTAATACGATATCAGTTGGACTCATTTTTATATATGATTGCGGACCTCTTATTCTTCCTATCGACAAACAATCATTTGATGAAATTGTGACTAAATTAAGGAAATTCGTAGCAGAACTTGAACCAAACGTCAGCCAACATAATCATTACTACAAAGGAAAGCTTTACAATCTTAAAGGAACACTTACTGTGTCAAGATTCACATCTAATAGAGGCAAACAGATTGATTATGGAATGTATTACTGGCTTAATGAAAAGAAAGCATGAGTTTTATTATATTATATTATTTGTATTTATAAAGTTATGTATTAATATCTTATCTATAGACAGTTTATTATTATTGGTTATAAAAAAACATGAGTTGCAAAACAAAAAAATTATCAATCCTTCTTTTGTTTCTTCACAATTGTAGAGTGAGTAACAAGAGCAGCGGACATCAAAGAATAGAGGACAATCCAACCTGACGTGATGACAGTGATTGTCATGTATGCGAAAGAAAGCCAGTTGAAAAGTGTTGTGCCATCAGAAAACTCATTGTACATTGGAAGAATGTTATTTGAGTATTCGAATGAGTTAATGATTTCGTACATGCTCCAGAAGCTCTTTGTCTTCTTTGCATATGTAGCAAATAAGAATACACCACTCAAAAGAAGCGCAAAGATGAATGGAACAGTACCGACAATGACGTTGAAGAATAGAATGAATCCATCGCGCATAATAAGGACAAACAAATAAACAGTCTTCGTGTACTGGAACATTTGGCAGATGAGGGATATGTGAATTGATGAAGAGACAGAGAACATTTCCATGACAAGTAATGAAGGAAGTTCTGTGACTGTGCGAATATCGTGCAAAACGAAACTTGATGTGATTAAAGTTGCTGTTAATGTTAAAAATTCAACAGGAATCCACATACCAACTGTATAGTGCAGCCTACTCGATGAAGGTAATGAGTGGAATCGATGATCGTTCTTGAAAAATTGCTTCTCTAAGTTTAATCTCGATCTCAATTCGAAAATATTAAAAATAAAGTGGCAAATACATATAAATATGAGAGGGTACAATGTGTTCTTCGTTCCTACAACATATTCAAGTTGATCATGCTTCACGTGAATATCAAACGGACATTGTGTTCTATGGACTTGACTACTGAGCCAAAAAGCAGGATCTGTCTTAACCATGGACACCGTTATGTCGACAGTCCATGCAGAGCATCCAGGAACGTGCTTTTTCGATGATATAATATATGCAGGTACGAGAGATCTTATTGTAGACACATTTTTCAGAATGAAGGGATCAAGTTCTGGAAGATCGTATACAATTGAAGACGTTCCATTCGAATAAATAAATTCTTGAGTCATTAAGTGATTTCTGTCTGGAAATTGCACTCCCAGCAGTGAACTTGCATCCATTTGTTTCGCTTGATTGGAGAGTGTTGTGAAATATTCATTTAATGCGTCAGTATTTGAAATTGGAGCCTCGTGATCATCAGAATAGAAAATTCGTACGAACATTTCGTGAATATGATAGGAAACCATTGTCGATGGCACCAAAACTCTCTTCATATATAGCAAAATGCAAATAACTTCAGCAATAACCATGAGATGACGTGTTGGAAAGATCTTCGTATTCTTCCATATCGCGAATGGGGAAAGTTCGTTGTTCCATGTGGGCATTTCCTTTGGAGCCCTCATGAACCACACTTTGGTACCCATTTTTTGACTTTATGTGACAAAAACATTTTACGTGTCAAAATTATTTCATTCAATACCAAACAATGCGTAAAAGAGAACACAGCAGAAAAGTGTATTTAAATTCATATAGAAATATTAAATAGACCCTTTATAAAGTGGTGTAAAATACACCTTATCTCTATGCATTAAAAGTTGTGTCGAATTAATTACGAATTTAGAATATTCAACACAGATATGCAATATCTGGCTTGGAAACACCATAATAAAGTGATTAAGTGAGCACCCATTTTCAAGATTTTGCATTTTTAAAACTTTTTATCATATTTTACAAATTCGACAAAAAAATTAGCGATGATATATAAATTTTAATCGACGTTTCCTTTTATTATATGCTGTCCTGCGCATTTACTCGAAATCATACATATTTTGCTATGCAGAAATTTACTCAAAATAAAAAATTGCTATTCGAATGATTTATCACATACAACTTTAAATATCAATATTTAATTTACATGGAGCTTTAAATATTGATATGCTGTTTATTCGAAATGATAAAAAAATATAAAAGATCTGATTTTTAATTTTTATCTTTTCCTTCTGTGTAACTGCCTATTCGATAAATGGCTTGTTTGCGATTGATCTTCAGTGAGCGAAAGATCATCCAATGAGGTGATGGAATTTTTAAACATGCACTTCACCAAACCGTCATTTATACTGTATACAGACATATTTGGAACATAGAAGGCCTGCAGAAGCATGTGCAAACCTATTTACTGCGTCTTATGCTGATAATGCAATAAGTGTAACATACACATGATGTGAAATTCAGTCATTAAACAAACTTTGTCTGATGTAGTGAAAAAGCTTAAGAAACGTAACACCCTTTCTCGGGTTCTTTCGGTGTTGGATCCGAATTTTTGTGAATCGCATCAACACCTTGACAGATTTCTTCAAACAAATCACATTCATAATACACTGTTGCAACATCGATCTCCTTGCATTTAAATCCGTGCCGTTGTGCTGCCTCTTCACCTTCAATAAATTCTATTTGGCGATTTGAAGGAGCAATGTATATGACCCCTACAAGATACAATTGAGCATACACTTCAACCTAAGTTGTCTATTTATGTATGTAGCTAGATAAATTGGATCGAAATATAGAAGTTTCTTTTAAAATAAAGCATAATAGCGCATTTCTGTATTTTTTCAGCAATTTTAAAGCTAACAGTATCTATGTTGATCACTTATTCATGTTCTAACCAACAAAATGCTGTAAAGTTGCTTAGAAAACCTAGATTATAATCCAAAAGATCGAATATCATTGAAAATGGCATGTTTCTTGCTCAAAGAGAGGTAGGGCATCAAACCAAAAATTGACGGTTTTGCCCCATATTCGAAACATAGATACTATACACCTACTTGATCATTTTTATATGGGTGCAAAAAATATATTTCACCCATTTTGCAAAAAAGAACACAAATATTGAATACTTTCAGCAGACATTTTTTCTTGAATTTTTATTTAATTTGATTTTTTTTGGAACTAATATTGAATATGCTTGTCGAAAAACCTTAAAGTGGTGGCATTGAAAAATATAGTGGTGTAAATTAACATTAACTGGTTTAACAACAAAAGCTTGTTTTATCCTTATTGATACAAATGACTTTATTGAAATTAACGATAAAAAATACTTCTTCATCGACGAATATTCAGATATTACAACCGTTGGTCTTTCAATGGTATAGTAGGAGGGTTGATGTGAAAGTGACCTTATTTATAGATGTAAAGGTAAAATGTTTTCAATTACGTGGCATAGATGGAATAAAGGTGAAAGACCTCATAAATGTGACGAGGATGAAATAAAAATAGTTGATAAAGATAAAATTTATAGTATATGTTTTAATAATTGGAAGACTTTAGGTATTAGAAAACATTTTAAAGAATATGGTAAATGTGAATCCTTATTTAATGTATAAAATTATTTCTTACTTTTTGAATCATTTATGACTTAATTTCCGACAATCAATAATGAATAATTTCATAACACCACAAGTTTTAAAATCTTCAAAAATAAGCATACATGACATATATGTTTTATTTTTACTAGGATTAACAAAAAAGATTTTTACCCCATTTGTTTTTTGATAGACCCTTAAATAGTTTATTTAAAAAAATTCACGAAGTGTGATTTTCACCTCAAAATTTTTTCTTACTTTTTTTTGAAATAATTTATTTTTTAATTCGGAAGAAATGTGATCAAAACTTCAGTATGTTACAGTCAATAAATTAATTGAAGTACTTAATCCAATTTTGGATGGTGTTAAACAAGTTGATGTTAACTTTTGTGATTATGTTAAAAGTTTATATTATAAAGGAAAACATAATATTAAACCAAATGCTTTTGCTTTTGATGGTCAATTATTAGATAATAAAAAATATGGGACCTCTTACATGATATATTATATTTGACAAACTTAACAGACAAATGGTTTAAGAGACTTCCATTATCAAAAATATTATGTCGAGTTATGACTAAAACAGAAACAAAAGAATATAATGGATTTAAATATCATCCTTCCAAAGTTCAAGAATTAGGAAAGAATTCCGGCTCAAAGAGCTACGAAAAGTTGCAGAAGAAATTAGAAAAGCGATTGAGTGATGTCCCAGGTGATAGGCAGTATGACAACATTGACATTTTGACAACATCTCATAAACTCCCATAAATCCTCAAATTTTGATAATATTAAGCCATTTATAACTAACCCCTTATGTAAAAATGACAATTTATAACGATGTTGTTAAATTGGATTTTAAGCCCTAAATACTCAAATTTTCATAATATTAAGCCCAAAAACTCAATTTGACAACATCATATATTTTACCACAATTTCTACGTACCATTTACGTACAAACGACCGTAAAATACCTATTTTCAGCCTCAAATCACCCGTGTTGTCAAAATGTCAATGTTGTCACATTCTCTAGGGCAAATTTGCACCCGGTGCACTCGGTGCACTTTTTCAACCCCTAATTTACAGCAGTAAATCCTCAAATTTTACTTATTTACTCCCGCAAATCCTCAAATTTTGAAAAGTGATTTATATTAAAATAAATTGACCTGGTGCACTTTCATTTTTGCCCTAAAATCAACAATTTTCATGTATTTTCATCAAATTTAAAACATAAACGACCTCATTTCCTTATCTCGACATCGAAATCAACGAAAAACAAAAATAACAAACTGTTTACGAGAAGTATTTTCTCATCATAAATCTAACTATTCCATCAATCTTTATTCCTCTCATTATCTCAATAATCTTCTTCGTATTTTCGTATATTTCCTCATTTTCATATTTTATCAAAACCTCTGAACTTCGTATATAAATATATGGATATTCTTGTTTATTTTTCCTTATCGTATTTTTCTTAATTATTCGTTCACTCTTCAAATCAAACCAAACATCATTTACAATTTTCTTATTAAATAATTTTGAAATCTTCCTCGCTGTTTGCGGCAAATCCGTTAAATACGATTTCTTGAATCCGCAATAGGTTCCTTCTACTTCCATTTACTTTATAATTAAAAAAATAAATATTTTTAAAATTAGCATTAATTCTATTAAATGTCAAACGTGCCGAAATCTTTAAATCTTAACGTGAAAACATCACGAAATCTTTAAATTTCTTCATTTATCTGGCACAAGGCGAGCCAAGGGCTCGCTGGGCTGCCCCATTTGTGTGTGTATTGAGGATAGAATAAATCAAATCATTGCAGTATTAAATTCAGCTTAAAGAGATTCGGTGCTTTGCCACAATATGGCAGAGCCTCCAGGCTCGAGGTTACGCCAGGACAAAGTCTAGAGCAATTCAGGATCAATTTCATCAAACTCTTCTTTTTCTTCTTCAATATTACATTTTTCAGCTAATTTGTTTACCCTTTTTAACCTATCATCCACCTGGTGCACTCGGTGCACTTAAAGAAATGGGGGTAAATAAGCAAAATTCGAGTGAAAACACATGAAAAACAGTGATTCAGGGGCAAAAATGAAATTTACGACCTGGTGCACACGATACGTCTACTTGGTGCACTCGGTGCAGTTTGAGATTTTAGGCTGTTTTAAAGTAAGACCCCCTGGGGTCAAGCCGCAACGCAGCATGATATGAAGAAATGAGGGTAAATTGATGTCTGGTCATGTTTTAAATTAATGATGAAAAATAAATGGATGGAGGTAGGGGAAAAATAAATGATATTAATTCACTTTATCGTTCGACACATCAGAATCTAAAAAATCTGCGTCGTCGTATTCGACTATCTTTTGCGAATAAATAGATTTGCATTCATCCTTTAATAAATAACACCAAACGCGTTTTCTGTCAATTGTAATTTGCTTACGATTGCATTTATCCTTAATTTGTAATTGGAAATTCTTATTTTTCATTTCTGAAGGCTTTGATGTTAATGCATAACTGCAAGGAGCACCTGTTAATAGTAAATAATGAATTTTATATTGCAATGGAAATGATTGATGTAATGTCATAATGATGATCAAATGTTTATGTTTGTTGTCATAAAAGAATGACGACCATTTGGAAGTGGTTAATATAATATCATAATGATGATAATATGTGAATTATTTATGTAATATCATAATGATGATAAAATATGGCTGATTAATTTCATGTCATGAATGTGATCAAATGTAAACGAATGATAAGGTGTCATAATGATTATTAAATGTAATTGATCAATTAATTCAACGTTGACATCAGCTCCATGCTCGACTAAATATTGAACAATTTGAGAGACTTTATTTCAACTGCAGCTGATAATGGAGTTACAATACAAAATGATGAACAAAAGAAATTAATCGATTTCATGTTATAATGATTGACTTTATATCATAATGATGATCAAATGTGAATGATTGATGTCATATCATGATGGAAGGTCCAGGCTCGGAGAGCTGTTCAACAAGGGGTAGTTCATCAATTCTAGGAGGTGGATATAAAAACTTCATTATTGATTGCTTATTTAATGGACCTGTATATTTGAAATCATTTAGTAATTCAGCAAGTGCTTTTATATTCTGTAACTATGACAGATATTCACCCTCATCAAAATCATTCATTATTTTTGATAATTCCCCACCAGTGAATCCTAAAGACCTTAGATCAAAAGTTTTAATACTCATTTATACAAAAATAAAAAATAAAATTAACATTAAGTTTAAATTGTAAGAAATAACGGGTAAACGATGAGGGGAAAAATTTTCCTTCTACGGTGTAGTCCCGCGACCTTCATAACTTTTTATCTGATCAATATTTTTTCGATTTGAAAGTACTTTCATGTACATATTGATAGTTGTCTATCCAGTGGTGTAAGTGGCACAGTCTA
>JALKBU010000157.1:0-70742 GCA_023091735.1 Trichomonas tenax
TGAACTACGTTTATGGTCTTCATACTCAGCGTGGAGTTTCAATCTATAAATGTCAGTATTGTTTAGACTACAAAGATATTTATAACACTTTTTATAAAAGTGACAATTTGCCCGCGCAAAAAGTGACGGTTTATTTATGAAAAGTGACTTTAAGGTTCTATAATACTTTTTGGTGTTCACTTTTGTCCTAGACTCAGAGTAATAATTTTTATTTGTAAATTATTCAATTTTTGTTAAGCTGGCATAGGCTATCCAATCCCAAAAGCAGTATGATCTGACACGTTTTATTTACATGTCAGAAATGCAAGTGCATAATTAAGGGCTATCTAATATGCTTTATAATGCGCGTTTTATTTTTCAATTCCATTATTTGTCATATTACAAAAATAAAAATTCAAAAAAATCACGTTTTTTAAGGTTCGGGATACGGGAGGGATAAGTTTTTGGATCCCCAATACTTTGGGAAAAAGTTGGATCTATATTAATTTCTTTTTAAATGGAAATATAAAACCAACGAATAAACAACGTTTTTATCACTAAATGGAAATTAAAGATCAAAATGATGCAAAAACATCCAGAACACAAAAAATGATTAAAAATTTGAAAAATATTTCTATAATATATGAAAACTAATCAATATAACGAAAACCATTAGAAATTATAGCATAGCCAATATATGGTAATCAAATATTATAATTGAATATCGATATGAATGATGAAATATAAGAATCATTATGCAAGACTAATAGAGTTGATTCTAGTTCAGTGGTACTAGAAAAAGAGATTTAGTAATAATAAAATATAATTTACATTATTTAAAAAGAAAATATATGGATTGGTGAAATAATATTATTTGCGGGGAGGATTTAGATACCCTCACCTGCGCCCAATGTCTCTGGATCTTCGAACTCATTAGCGAATGGATCCGCTGTTGTGTTGCCGAAGATTGGGTTATCATTTTCGATTGTTGGGCCCTCATTTGGAACCATTTCTGGGTTCTCGAAGTTAATCTCTGGTGGGATGTCAGCGGACCTTGTTGCCATGTAAACGGCAGCAGCGATCAAACCGACAGCGGCGATGCCATCAACGCCAGTGATGATTAAAGCGCCGACTCCGTCGTCAGGCTTATCATTCTGTGATACAACACTGATCTGGGTGGCATCGTTCGTCTTGTTTACAACCTTAATGGATGTGTTGACGCTGATGTCGATACCAGAGGAAGCATTTTTGATGTCTGTGTAGACGACGGGGTTGTACTCAAAATCCGCTGTTCTCTTCGGTGTTGGTTCTGTGGAAGGTTCTGGTGTTGGCTCTGGTATCCTTGGTGGGACATATGATGCTGTTGGGAGTGGAGACTCCTTTGGTGAAGCTGTTGGTGACTGCGATGGTGCTGGCTTTGGTGTCTGTGGTGATGGAACTGTCTGTGCTGGAAACTGTGCTGGTGTGCGCTCCGGTGGGTTCGCCCTCTTTTCCTGGTAACATTCACCTGTCTAGTAGAAATAGAGTTCGAGGTCGAAGTTCCTGTAGTTGTATTCAGCAAGGTTAGCAGCGCCGTACATCCAACCGAGTCCGCCGACCTTGAAACCGATGTTGTTCTGGGAGCAGCAGTCTCTGAGTGTCAAGTAGCCCATGAGAGAGAAGATGTACGTCCTGTCAGAGCTGCACTGCTTGATGATGCAATCGTTCCAGTAAACTGAGCCCGCTGTGTTTTGGCAGAGAATGGTGCGGTCTCGTACGCATGGCAGTTGAAGTGGTTGTTATACTTGACGTAGTAGCTGCTTGAGCCGTAGACGATAACGCCGATACCGCGAGGGGCGTTATTCTTTACAACATTGTTGTACCTGAGGTTGGCGCTTGTGGAGACCTCATCTAAAGCGTAATCGCAGCTTCCGATGTTCTTGTTGTTGGAGATAGTGCAATTGTCAACTATAACCTAACCACGGCGGGCATAGAAGGTGCCTGTGTAGTCAGTGATGTCCTTGCCGCAGTTTGTGTAGCTGTTTTCGATGAAATAGTTCTTTTGATTTGCGTTTGCGCCAACAGCTGTGAACGATGTCTGGCCGTAGTAAGCACCGGAGCAAGTTGAGTAGCACATCCTCTTCTGAACAATGGAGCCGTCGTTTATGAACATCAAATCGCCGCCGCCATCTTTGTAATGTGTTGAGATTCTAGCCATTAAGCAGTTCTCTATGCAGAGCTTCGCGGAAGACCAAAGGCTCCACATCGTAACAGCACGTGAATTGCTATCAGTGAACTGGCAGAAGGAAACATAGTAACAGCCGCATCCCTGGGACCTGTGGAAGCCCAAGGAATTGAGTATCTAGTAGGGGATAAAGTTGTCGAATTAGTCTCCCCACGCTGAGGCAGTATTGTGGATCAATAGCCGGAGAAACAGTTTTATAAAATGATTAATTTTGAGAGAAAATTTATAAATTTTATTTTTTGCGATTTCCTGATTTACGAAATTCACATTAACAGTTTTATTTCATGAACGATAAATAACGTATTCAAATTAGAAACAACTTTTGTAAGGAATTCTATGAAACATTGAAATATGTAAGGAGATAAATAGTTCTAAAATTCTCTTGGAGATTCAAATTGCATAAAGATTTCGCTTAAATGTTTCCTTTCACAAAAAATGATTGAAAGATCATTCAAAAATTAACTAATGAAATAACAGACCTACATGAGATGGTTAATAAATGAAATAGTAAAAATTAAAAAAAAATATTCTGTGGAAAATATTTCAATTTTTATGTAAATGTTCCTCTTTTGTATCGAATATATTGTTTTAAACCATTATATGTGTTATCATTCAAACCACATCCTGGAGATGATACTGCCAAAGTTTGGGCTGTCAAAACGGCGGATTTAGATTGAAATTTATCCTTTATTCGACATTTGAATGATTCCATTGCTGTGTATAGCCAATATGCAACAAGTGTAATGGAACCATATGAGTTAGTATTCGTGAAAGTCGTTCGTTCACATAAATTTCTGAAAATAAAGGTGAAAATGCCAGTAAAGGCTTTATTGCGTCTAACATGTCACAAAAAACTTGTTTGCATCATATCTTCACAATAACGCTATTCCAAATAACAAGTTGTATTTTTAGTATTTAGCAATCTCCATCATAAACATCTGTAATTTAACAAATAACATTTACAGCTTCTTTATATCTTATGTCAAGAGTTCCATGAATTTATATAATATTGATGATATTTCTTGACTTTATTTCATTGAACCAATCCTTAAAAGTTTGCATTTGTAATGCATTGAATGTTGCTTATGTATATCTAGTGAAAGACAGTTTAAACTCTTATTTTTAACTATTAACAAAATGATTTAACATAAAATACAATAATAACTAACAGGATTGAAAAACAAAGCTTCAATCCTCTTCCTCATCATCGCTATCCTCTTCTTCCTCGAAAAAGTCAACATTGAACTGATTTTCGAATTGATTAATCATCGCATTCTTCAATATTTTGAGGATAGTTTCGACATTATATGACTGTCCATCTTTCATACCACCGTTAACAGCGCTAATAACAGCCTGGACAAATTCATCTTTCAGTTTTGTTTTTGCAAGTTCGACTTGTTTCTTCATTGACTCAAGTTGATCAGAATAGTTAGATTCCTGGGCCTCGCTGATGCGCTTGGCTTCAGCAATGGCTGCCTCATATTCTTTCGCTGCGTTAGACATATCATCTTTTTCGTTGTCTAAGTTCCATTTTGCGTCATTAATTTTAGATTCCAGTTCCATTCTTTCGAGATTATTGTTGCTTTCGCTAATCTTCTCAGCGACTTCCGAATCGAGTTGCGCTTGGACAAGCCTTCCATTCGCTTCTTCTATCTGTTGTCGGGCACTTGCAATCTTTGTTAAAAGTGCTGCATTATCACTTCTTCTTGCTGAAAGTTCTGTGGTGTGTTCTCCGATTTGACTTCTTATCTTATCAAGCTCTGTTGTGTCTACCTCTTTACTCCTGAGTGCACTGACGAGATAAGCGCGTTCATCGAGAACAGCTTTCGTTGACATATTTCTTCTCTGCAGTCTTTGCAATGACGCGATTAATGTATCTGGTGAAGGAGGAATTGCCGACGAAACAAGATCGACATTGTGAATTGCAGCAACTTCTGACTCAGTGCGTGTGAATAGCGAAACCATTTCGGTTTTAATCGCTTCAAGAAGTTCATCAAATTTAGTTTCTTTGACAACAACTTTCGGTTCTTCTTTGTGTTCTTCGTTTTGAACTTTTGTGCTTGGACGACGCTTGTTCTTCTTGTGCTTCTTCTGCGGTGTCGATGTTTCGCTAGTTTGTGTAGTTTGCGCTTGTTGAGATGTGATTGGCAAAGAAGTTGGTGCTGAAGCAAATGGATCGACAATTTGTGTGATTGCGACAACGCCTGGTGCATAAGAAACGGCGAAAATGGATCCTGCAGGATTTCCAGCTAAAGCTCTGAAAGGCGAATCATCTTGTGGAAGTATTTGGAAATTGTCATCCTCGCGGACAGGCTCCGAAATTTGCGACATGACGCAATCGTATGCTTTGTAATTTACGCTGAAAGAGCTTTTTGGATCAACAATGCAACCACTTCCTTGCGAAAGGCACACGAAACTCGTTCCCTTCGCCATTTTCTGAGAAAGGGCAATCGCTGAGAACGCTCTTGCTTCGTCTACATTCGGGAATTGGAATAAAAATCTTCTTTGATTTGGATCTACGTAAGAGCAGTACACTTCATTCTGAATTTCCCATTGAATTTGTTCTGTTAATGGTATTGCGAAGAATGGTTTTCCGTTATTTATGGCTAATAATGTCAAATTTTCTTTGACCTTTGCTGCGAGAAAAACAACTTTGCCAACAGTCGCGTATTGATTTGTTGCTGGATTTAATGTGGAAAAAATTACCGCAGTTGCACGTACAGGCTTATTTTTTTCGAACATTAGTTTTTTGAAATTATTTTTACCAAATGCCTTTTTACAAAACAGATTTGATCTGACATTTACAAAATTTCATGACACTTTACTGTCAAATTGTATTTGACATTTACAAATTATTCTGACGCCTTACAAAACAAAAATTTTAGTTTTTTTGACGTTTTGGTTTCCCGATTTTTAAAAATCCAATATCAATAATATGATTTTGGTTGATATTAGACATAAATCTATAAGCATCATTTGATCATAGTAATAGTTTAGTATTATTCATTCACGTTTAATCATCAACATTTTGATATAGAAACGAAAACCAATCGATCACAGCTTCATTGAGTTAAATATTTTGTAGTAACAAAGTTGAGTGCATAATGCCTCAATTCAGTTGTTATTGGTGGAAAATAAAGACATCATCGATGAGTTGACTCTCCTCCATGTTGCAACAACATTGATATCAAATGGAGCTAACATTGAAACAAATGAATGCGATTTTCCACTATGCATAAGGGTAATGAATATCTTTTTTATTTTTTGACAATTCTATAGAATTGTGAAAATTACAAATCATTTTGACAGTTTACAAATTATTTTTATATAAAATTGACGTGTCATAGTCACATAAGAACAAATGAATTACAACATTCATACAGATGTGCTTAGCTCGTCATTAACATTATATACATAACACGGAATAACTCTATTTCGACAGCAATGACGGTAATTTCTCGATCTACCACAAATTCCTAAGGAAACACGAATTTCTTTCAAGGCCGGATGTGTCATTATTGTACTTCTCATGAAGAAGAAGAAGGACAACGAGAGTGATACATCAGCCATCGAAATGAACGAAGAGACTGTTGTCTCCATTCCAGACAACAACTCAGCCACCCTCATAAACGACAATCCTCTTTGGACCACATCAGTTATGGGAGACAGCGACGATTCATTCAAGAACGATTTCGAAGAAAATGCCGGTGGTGGATTCTTCGGCGTTACAGCAAATCGTCAGCTCTCATAAATCAAAACGTAAAAATAGGTCGTTTTGTTCAAATATATTTTTTCATGCTATGCCACTTTTTACTAAAATTAAAATGACTGAGAGTAGTCAACACGCTCGCATCAGTCAGTATATTAATGAGATTATTGTGGCCTGTAGACAGGACCCTACGAGAATAGAAGTCGCAATTGCAAATTTTAAGTCATTATTAACGGCAATGAAATTATATGATCAGGCACCGCGCTATTTTAACGCTATATTCTCTGATAATGAGGCTGTTCCTGAACTTTCCAACCAACCACAGCTTCCTTCACAGCCTGAAAAAGCAAATGAAAATCAAAATCGACCTTCTGTTGCGACAGATCTCGAAAAGATCTACGGAAGGAAACTGAAAATTACTGATTTACAACAGTTGGGAAGCGCTTTGTCGCAAAATCTCAACATTAAACTCGATCGAGATACAAAAAGAAGCAAAGTTGCTTTAATCAATTGGTTTTCTAAGAATTGGGGCGTAATATATCCAAAAATTTATGAACTTGGTCTTCAAAGAATGGTCTTTCAAAAGAAATAATTAACAATTTTTTATTTTAATGCCAAATATCATGAAGTCAATAATGTGTAACACGTGCTAATTATTCTAATGTTACTTATCACGTTCATTTTATATAATTTCAAATTCGAATTTATTCAAAAAAGTTTCACAACAATACAGCCTCTCTATGCATTACACAGGTAAGTGAATAATTTGACAATATTTTATTTTCAAATTCAATACACTATTCACCATTTTTTTCATTTGATAATATTTCAAACAAATCTTAACATTTAGTATTCTTTCTTTTATAGCAAATAGGCTACAAGCAAATATTTAATTCGAAATAAAATTCAAATAAAACGCATCATAATTGGATATCAACAAAATTTTATTAAAATACTCTACGGGCGTGTTCCTCACAATATTGAGAGGGACCCCTTGAAAAAATTGAGAGGAGTACCTAGATTAAAAAAAAGTAGTTTAAGTTAATTGAACCACGAGGCTGTTGTGTGTCATTATTGAAAATTCCGTCTTTTGAAAAAACAAATATTTTTGACAAGTAATTCCGCAAGTTGACATGTAAACAGGTCATCATGATGACCTGCTGTATACATATATACTACTGATTTAGCGGCAACTTCATTCTTGTGGCTCCAGAAGGATTAAAGTTCCGACAGCAATGGACGAAAATCAGTTATTTGCATGCTTATTGAATTGTTTACATGAAAAGAATCAAGATCCCGTGCTTCGAGTACCCGAAGCCAAATGTTTCTGTGATATCAATGCGTAACCAAAGCGATAATAATGAAATTCATCAAAATGTTTAAATTATGTATTAGTTTATTCGCGTAAAGCTCTTGCATTAGTTGATTTATTTCACCCATGAAGTATGTACAATACAAAGCATGAAAATTTTTTAGAGTTTTGAGTTTGACAATGTTTTTGGATAATTTGAAGTCGCTTAATTATTATTCCGCCACTTTTCAATTTTGATAATTTGAACAAGATTTTTTTCTATCATTCATTTTCGTAATTATGGAAACAATTTTTAAATGTTTTGGTGATTAATGAAACAAAAATTTTTAGTTTCATCAACTTTTTTTTTGAAAATTTTTATCATTTTTTTTGATGTCTGAAGGAGAACCGGACTTCTTTTGGGTTTTTTCTTCAGACTTTGAAGAGGACGACGACTTGAACGTGATAGATGACATATTATACGAAATTGAAGAAAATTACGATATATCTGAGTGTGATGAACCACAAATGATCTCTTTTCTTCGACACAACAACTATGATATTGATGTATTCACTGATGCATTACTTTCTGGAGATTTTGGAGAGTGCATTCCGTTAAATCCAGCATTTGAAGTTAATTATTCACGCGGCAAAGTCACTATCAAGAAGCAAACGATTTCAAAGAACAAGAATCCACCAAAAACATCAACAAAGACATCAAAGCCGAATAAATCATCGAACCAAAATAATAATGCCAGCAAAGAACCGATTGTTTATAACATTGGTGTAATTGGACCTAAAAAATCAGGAAAAACATCACTTATTCAGAGAATTTCAAAATCGAATTCATCAAATAAATCGTTGACGATTAATGGAAAAACTATTGCGCTCAGTGAGAATCCTGACACATCAAAAGGAAAGCGCTCGTATATTTTTGTTTACGACGTTACAAACTTTGATTCAATTGATTTTTTGGAAGAAAATTCAGTATTTAATTCTTCTCCTCAGGAAATAATTGTTGTTCTTAATAAGTTCGATCTCATTCCTAAGGATCAATGGGAAGATGCTTACAACTTTTGCGTGTCGAAGCTCCAAGCTTTCTTCAAAGAAATCGGACAAAAGCCTCATGCAATCGTTCCAATATCTGTGACAAAAGATATTAATATATTTTCGAAAGGCTTCGATTTCTATAAACTTACTCCATTAATGAAGACTCTCCTTTTGTTGAATTTACGCAATTAACATAAAATATATATATATAACTATTTATTCATATGATTCTGCAATAGCATAAACACGGAAAGAAAGATAATATAAAAAGTCAGATTACATTCTTTCGAATTAAAATCCTTTGATAGCGTTTGGTGCTTCTTTAAGCATTTTCTTCATTAATTCATAACTTGCACACCTTTGTACCCAAAAGCCCTTTGAAAGGCCATCTGGGACTTGAAAATCAGGAGAGAATATTAAGTTACAATTTACTTCGACAAAGTCTTTAATTTCTTCAATTGACGAATACTTTATCAAAAGGATGCGTGATTTTCTCAAATCGCATAATGCAACAAAATTGCCATCTTCAAATTTTGCGATTTTTATGTTGTGAGAAAGGGTTTTTCCAATTTTCATTCAAAACTTCTTTGGGTGAATCTTTATTACAAATATATGATACTTCGATATCATCATTCATTGAGAATGTGATATTTTCTGTTGTATCTGTTTTCCAGTTGATTATAGAGTCAATGAATTTGTTGACTACACATGTATCAAATGCCATCGATAATATTGAATATACTTCAGTTTCCTTAGAGTTCGGCCTGTAATACTTTGTCTTCAAATTGCCAATTGCATGCGACATTACTAGTGGAGGAAGGTTGGCTAAATTGAAATTGTTATTCCCGAAGTAATACTTTAAATTATTCAAAATTGTGTTGATAGATATGTGATCATCTGCATCATCAAATGACTGAATGAACACAACTTGGATTTTCGACAGTATATATTCGATTTGTTTTTTGATTGCATCACGAGCTTTTACGATTATGCAATGTTCAGATTGTGCAAAAACAAATATATCAGGAATTGCATCGGAGAATTTAATGTTTACAGGAACTGGATTTGAATCTAAGTAAAACAGCAAATCATCGGATGCACTTCGATCTTTTGGAGTTTGCATTAAAATTGCGTTGAACTCTTCATTATCGAAAAAAATATACTTTTTTTGACTTATCCTCTTCAAACACACCGTAGAGTGCAAATGTAGTTAGCTGTTCATATGTTATTTCTTCAACTTCTTGAATTAATTGTAGATGTTTGGTACGTTCAGCCATGTCGACTGTCAAGATTTTCTCCATTTGCGGTATCATCTTCTGCATATCTTTATATTGATCTAAGAACAATTTTAAATCTTTGGAATTGATTTTGTAAAGATATTCTATTCAAACAAAGGTTTTTATCTTTTCGAGGGTTTTAGTTGAAATCTCGTACCTAGGACTTTGGCTTTTCATGAATCTTTTGCTAGTCAAAAAAGAAATGATTTCAAATAGTCAAATTTTTACGTGTCAAAAATCAAAATTCATTTTAATTTACACAACAGATTTTTATTTTACATGTCAAATAATGCATATTTTATTGAAGAGAAAAACAATTTATTCTAAAATAGCTCTTGGATTGCCAAATTAAATAACAATTGAAATAGAATAATATCAAAAAAGATAATTTTATTATATTATTCAAACAAAATTAAAGGTAATTTATACACGTCCGGATTGTGATAGAGGTCTGCGTCCACTATTTGCAGTCCTAGAACTTCTATTTCCCATTTGTGTTGCCGCGCGAGTGCTTTGAGTTTTCATTGGTGATGGGGGTCCTTCGGGAAGATATTTCGCCTTCAAAAACTCAATATCAATTTCATCAAGACCCAAATCCACCAACACTGTATTTAGCTGCGCAAGCATGACTATCTTTGAAGCTATCAAAACTTTTCTTGTCGTCTGAGCCATAAATCTGTTATGTGTTGCATTATATAGCTGACTCTGCAAGTTATCCTTCTGATCGATAAGTTCAGAGAGACTTGCAAGTGTTGGATTTGAGGATGGCCTGATCCTGATAGGAGAATCCTGCTTGCTGTTTTCTTTAGCGAAGTTCTGTTCTTCAAATAATCGATTAACCTCAGACCTGATTTTATTCTTTTCGCGCAGTGTTATTTGGTGATTTGCGGAAACAAGATTTGCTTCTCTCCAAGAATCTGATGTAAGAAAATTATAATATTGCATATTAAGGTCATCTATCTCTTTGCGTGATGCTTCTAAATCAGGAACTAAGCGTTCAACAGCGACATAAAGTTGAGATCTTTCTTTCTCAAGTGTTGCAATGTTGATTTGTTGTGTCTTTTGTGACGCTTCTGATATTTTCTCTTCTAGTTCATTGATTTCTTGAGTGAGTTGCGAAATTTCCTTTTTAATTCGAGAGTTTTCTTCAGTTGTTGATGATTGACTTCCAAGAGCGGAAGCAATAGCAACAGCTTGATCTTCTTTGTATGAAAGTGACTCCTGAACTTCGTTGTATTTGTTTTGGACAGCTTTGAGTTGTTTTAAGACTTTTGAATGTTCTTTTTTAACGTTATAATAATCTTGTTCTAAATGCTCAGATTCTTTAAACTCGTCACCACCGCGCCAGTAAAACTGCGGTGTTTTGTATGTTCCAGGTGGATACAAACAGCTCCCGCAGCGTCTTGTCATTGACCAAAAGTGAAAACAACGGTCTTTAAAAGTGACAATATTACACGTCAAAAAAATGCATGACAAAATCCTACAGAACCTCGTCAAAAATGCAAATTTACATGTCAGAATGAATTTATTTGTCATATTTAGAAAAGTAGTCAAAAATATATTGTCAAATTTTTAATATGTGTGTCAAATTTATGTTTTACATGTCATATTTATGTCACTTTTCATTTAATGGGTTGCATTGCTTCAATGTGCGGAGGAAAACCGCTCCTGGAAGGAGACAACGAGTATCAGTCCCTTGTTGTGTCAAAGCCGAATCCGATATACTTAGACAAAGTTAATTTTGACGATGATACTTCTTCAGATATTCCTCTTTTCCAAGTTAACGCATCAGACGAAGCGGATAATTTCTCCGGAGATAGTAATGACGATAACAACGAGTCAAACAACGAAAATGTTTAACTTTTCGTATAATTTCATTTTTTAGTGTAGGGGTTTTCATTTCGAAGTTGTTTTAATGGCATCAAATTTAGAACTAGATCATATTAATATTATTTTTGGCTCATCAAAGTCAAATTTCGCAAAATAAATGAAAATATCGTTTTCAGAAGATGGGTTAAGGGGGCGTAGAGTTGCTTTGGCATGCCCTATAAAATGAATGAGTTACAGAAATTTGAAAAAATAATATATTACAACGGTTTCATTTGATGCTATATAGGAATGAATTAAACATTAAATTACCATGTTATAATACAAAATAAACAAGATTTTAAAAACACACATAATATTTTATTTGATAATTTGAGTTTATTATAATTATTCACTAATATTCGAATAGACAACTTGAGAAATAATTATCTCATAAATGCTTGCTAAATATTTTCGCAATAAATTTATCACAAAAAATTATTTATCGATTTAAAGCATTAAACACAGTGGTCATCAATAAAACTCAAAAATATAACAATGTTTATAGTATAAAGAATGATTGCATTATGTGTAATAAAATTTGAAAATATAATTCGTGAATAAATCATATTTGAATCGAAATATTTGTGACGTAGATAGATTACATTCTCCTAGACAATGTTATAGTATTCATTATTGATAAAATCAAGAGAATATTTTTTTCACTGTACGTTTTCTAAATAAAAAATGACTGAAGAATTTCGTCTTCTCCAGAACCAACTGGAGAAGGAAATTTCTATTCAGTATTATCTTGCGACGCTATCACACCAAACCTATTCGAGGACGAAGTCTGTTATCTTGGATAGCAACGATTTGGCCGAATTTTCTTCGACGGAAATTATCAGATTCTCAAGCATGCGTCCAAAGCAAGAAGAGATATACGCACAGCTATATACAGACATTTTGCGTGATAAAACAATGAATCAGACGTTTATTAAAACAATCAAAACAAATTATACAAGTTTTAGTCGTAGAATCGTTGATTTATCAGGTGTTCTCCTCTCGGCGATGGATTTTAAGGGTGATAAACAGAACCAACTCCCTTTTGCAGATTTATTATCAAATTATTCAACAGATAATGATGATCCATCACAGAGAGTTACGAAGCAATGGGTATATGAGGCCTATTTAGTCAATACACTCGGTCACATATTAAGATACGATTCAATCGACTCATTGAGAGAGTTATACGGATCCACTTTCGATGTAAATCAAAAGGTTCCAAACGGTTTATTCGAATGTTTCAAGTGGCCGACTATGTCACTGATCTCAATTGCTGCAAGATATGGATCAATAAAATGCTTTAAATTTTTACTGATGAACAAAGCGGTAATGAACGAAGAGACAGCGAGCATGGCTATATCTGCAGGAAATTGGGATATGGTTAAAATTTGCGAACAAACAAAATTATCATTCGAAGACGCTTCAAGTGCCACTCAATTCCATCGCTATGACTTCATAAAGTGGTTATATAAGAAAACACATAATCATGTCATCTCTTTAACCAATATTGAATCATTAATGAATCTTGAACGAATCAAAGACAAAGAATCGATGCTTTTCACATTAGTTAGAAATGGGATGTTCAAGTTAGCAAAGTTTTATATCTTTAATGGTGTGAAAGTCAACATATTGAATGATGGAAAAACATTATTGCAAACTGCGCAGGAAAAGAAGAATAAAAAGTTTAAGCAGTTCCTTCTTCAGCACGGAGCACTCGATGATGGATTGGAAGATAGCGATAGCGATGATGAAAACAATGAAAATGATCATTCTTCGTTCTATTTTGATCCGAAGCTTTTAAACGCTTATGACATCTCAGAAGTCACCGACAACCCTATATATCAGAAAGCAGCGAAGGTACAGAAGCTCACAGAGGACCTGATAAGAACAGACAACATCACAGATCTCCCTTCCGAGAGACTTAAATGGCTTAAAACTTTTTATGGTTCTGAGTCTGCTTTCGTTCCTCATTTTAACCCAAATGATGTGCCAACGAAAGAGACATTCAATTTAAAGGTTGAGCAAGAGTTCCGGCGTCAGGTTGCAAAGGGAATGGTAAGTGCTGAGTACAGCCAAGCTTTTTCTACATTGCCGCAAAAGAAAGAACCAGAAAAAGTTGTCGCTCAAACTAATTTCTCTGAAAAGAAGAAACAACATTACACATGGTTCCCTACTGGTGAAATCAATGCGACCAGGATGATGATAGACACATTGCCTCACGTAAACGCATTCCAGAGACAGGAGTTACACAGAAAATTTGGTTTACAAGTCATCAACATCATTTCACAATTTGACGCAATTGGAGAGCTTTCAGATGATAAAATCACTGTTGAACAAGCGAGTTTACTCAAACAAACACTCACTGATGCACTTTCAGAGATAAAGAAAGCTCTTTTCAAACCATATGGTAAGAAATTAAATGAAAACAGAGAACCTCTTGAAATGCTTCGAGGAAAGTCTTCCGATGACAGATCAATTAAACCACTGCGAGATAAAACCCTTGGAACAATATCAGACGAGATCTTGAAGAGTAATGGAAAGAGAGAAACATCTGGTCCTGATTTAGGAACTTTTGTTTCTAATCTCGAAGAAGTTGAGCAGTTTCCTCCAGAATATAGACCAATTTCCAACAGCCAACTCAAGAGATTCGACTACGAGTCATTCGACAAAGCAGTTGAAGCTGCAAAGAAAGATATATTGAATAATGGAAGATACAAAAAGACAGAAAGAGTTCAAGAAACACCGAAGCAAACACGCAAAATTAAAGTTTTGTCAACACCAAGAAGACAAGGTCCTCCAAAGGCAACAGAGAATCTCGAGTTCAAGCCGAAGAAGAAACCAGAGCCAGCGAAGGATGAACCACGTAAACCAGTCACAATCGATAAATTCATGTCTCCGGAAGTTAAGTTCTTCGTTGCTGCAAAGGAAGGTATCAGAGTCGAAGAAAGACCTGAACCAGATGTCAGTTACCTGGAGAAGATGTTCACAACGCGGCCTCCTGATGAAGTATTTCAAGTTACAGCACCAATGGAAATAATTCAACTTCCAAAGTTCGAAAAACATAAACCAGAGGTCCAAAAAGGTAATTACTACCTCAGACCAAACGAGAAACAGATATCTGAGCTCTTAGATACTTCTAATTTGTTTGTGGACGAAGAAAAACCAGAGGAGCATGATCAGCTCAATGAGCTTTGGGAGGTTTTATCATTGCATCCAGATTCGAGATTGCTGATGGCAAGCAGGCTCTGCCAGATCATTGTCAACGACAGCACGAATGATTACCACTTCAAGACAATCAAGGAGACAACAAGGCTGCTTGTGCAGTACAAGAAAATCTACAAGAAGATCAAAGAAATGCTCATTTATGATCCGGCGACGAAATCTGCTGCTGGAATGGAATTATTATTGAAACTCACAAAGGAATTATTAGTAGTAATTGGATCACTCATCCACAGCGATAGAGAACTCACTCATGTTCTTGGTTCTCCATTGATAACATCAAAAGGTTTCAAGATACCGGAATATCTGCAGCATAACAACACAAAGCTAAAGAAACTCGCAATGCTTGCAGATATCGATATCGGCAACTTAGGTCAATCAGATTGACCAAATCTTATATATTTGTTTGTATTTTATAAATCTATGGTATTTAAATCACTTCAACATTATAGAAGAAAATGGAATGAGTTAAAACTTAACGATTGAAAATACAGTCAGCAATCCACAATGTGTGAAAAACTGCTTCATTGATTGTGAATTCTTGAACAGAAACTCACATTCTTTTGCTTAGCAGAAGGTATCATAGAAACAATATTTTCTTTGTTAAAATGTGAAACAACTTTTTACTGAAACTTAATAATGAGTATTATAGTGTCAAATGCTGAGTATAATTTTCTGCTATCAAATGAATCAACAAATATTGTTACAGTTAATATTAGAATGCACCTGAACAATAAGGTTCTTTTATAGAAAATTTTTATATTTTTCTTGAAAATTTCAAAAAATCAAGAATTTTAAACATTTACGAAAAGTTCTTTATTACAGATATGATTGATAATACCTAAATGATATATTATATGTCAAAGGAAATGATAAAACTTCTTTTTCTTTTCTTACTTTTACCAATAACCTTAGGGAAATTGAGAGGTGTCAAATTGGTCGGGGTGCAGCCTTAATAATGAATAAACAAATGAACTAGGAATTGCATTGCTACTTAGCAAATTTAGAAGTCGAAACTATTATATTCATTATTATTACTTAGCGGCGGATGATGATTTTCAAAAAAATTGAAAAAAAAAAATAACTTTTTTACCGCATCCATGATTCACAGATCATGGTTTTACTTGTTCATCCTTTTCTTTATCACTGCCTTTGCGTTCTTGGCCTGGTTCAGTGATCAGGATATATCCTACGAAACATCCAGCGAATGCAATTATGGCAAATATTATGGATGTCACCATAAATCCGATTTTTGGAGCATTATGGGGAAAGTAAACAAAACAATGCTGTTGAAGGACTGATTGCACATCGTGATGATAGAGTTGCCATTGGATCTGAGCTGTGGTGGGAATAACTCCAGAATAATGTACCATGGAACTGGCCCAAGTGCGAGACCGAAAAACATCATATAGAGGCAAATATTGATCAGAGATATCCATCCCGGCCATTTATACTTGTAGTTCATGGCAAATATAAACAGATTAGTAGCGCATCCGAAACATGATATAGCAAACATCGGTCTTCTGCCCATCTTATCGATGAATGGACTGCCAATTAGCACACCTATTTGAATGAACACGATTGAGATTGCAGAAGCTATTCCAGACTCCATTGGAACACCGGCATCAGATAAGCTTTCGTCTAGATTAGTTAGGATTGCGTTAATTCCAGAAACTTGCTGCACAAAACTCAATGCAATGCCAACACCAAGTTTCACGAGATATGTTTTCTGGCAAAGTGGAATCTTTTCGGGTTCTTCTTTGTTTTGATCATCCTTTTTCCTATTAGGCGATGTTCATGGACAGAACCAAATCAGGCGCAGCTAAGGAAAACTAAATGTTCATAATTCTCGGGAAATATTTTTCTAACCATAAATTTTTCCTTGAGATAAATCTGTTGGAAACTAAACTATTTTAAAATAAATTAAGGTTGCTAAAATATTTTTTGACATGTAAATTTATTTACAAAGGTACCAGTAAACTCACTTTTTAAATTGGAAAATGAATTATTCATTGTCATTTAAAATACACTCAATACATAGCATACAGAGTTGTTGAGCAGCAAAATTATCCAAAATTAATACAATTTGCAATTTCTTGTGAAATATTTCACTAATGACTGCGTTTCAAGCGTCGGCAGTGCCCGCGCTGTCGCGTAGACTGAATATCGCGTGTGATCACTAATGACCATTTTTTTTAGGTCAGATGAAAGCTTTACTCAAGAACTTAACATTGAACTTCAACAATGAAACAGGACGTGCCAATATACTCAGCAGCATCATTATTGACATTGACAACGACGAAAAACTCCAAAATACGATTGGAGAAATATTACCATTCGTCACAGACAACGATAGACAGCTCAGAACCGCATCAATGATTGCGCTTGAGCATATCAACAACAATTTCGATGTCAAAGCGGTGAAAATAGCGATTCTCGAAATGGCTACAACAAAGCTTACAGATTCAGCGACACTTTTCACTGCGTGCAAGATCGTTAAAGCGAACTTATCATATGCAAGTGATGAATACATCACAACTGTTTTTCAATCTTTGCTTTCTGTCGATTTGCGCTCAAACTTGCTTGCTCACCGTCTCGAAGCTTACTCTCTCCTTGAAATGCTTGTTACTAACACTGCTCTCAAAATTGAACCATCACAAGAAAACATTGACAAATTCCGCAGATTCTGCGGTTATGAACAGGATCCAAAGTGCTTAAATTACATTTTCAAGCTCTTCCCGATCTTCTCACAGCGTGTTCTTCCACTTATCAATGATCAGATGAGAGCTCAACTTTATGACGTTATTTCGGTCTTTTATCCAATCACAGCACGTCCAGAGCTCTCCAAAGACCTCTGCGACACACTCACTTTGTTGCCAGAGTACATAGTTGACCTTTGTCAGCTTGTTTCAACAAAATTAACAAACGCACTCGCAGACACACGCAGCGCTGTTTTCGAGAGCCTTCCACATCTCCTCATTCGTGAAGCCCCAGAACAGTGCGTTGCTGACATTGTTGTTTCATTCGCGAAGTCCCTTAGTGACTATTTCGTCAATGGATCGACAGATGCATCCCAGGAAGTTGTTGATATGGCTGTTAAGAGTGTTACACACTTCGTTGAGATCTCCACAGCAAGCCATCAGTTACTCTATCAGAGCGCTATGTCCAACTGGATCCCAACAATCATCAACAGCACAGAGTCCTCAACAATCAGAGCTTACTCCATCGTTGCATGGTCACTTGACACTGTTTTGCACTTCTCTCCAGTTGCTTTGATTCCTCTCTCTGTAACTGCCGAAAACGCCTTGACAGCCAAGGAAGAGCCACGCATACAAGCTATTCTTGCCAGCATGGTTGAGTTCATGAAGTTCCACCCACGCGTTGACAGGGAACTCACAGATATTTCTGGCATTTTCAGAGTTGCTGTTGCAGTTCTCAAAGGTGATTTCCCACAGAACTGTGTTGTCTCTGCTCTCGTTGTCTTGAGAGAGATCTCCTCCAAGTCAAACTTCCCCGATAGCCCAGGAATTGTTTCTTTCATCCTCAAGTATGCACGCGTTCAGGCTTTCGCTGCTCAGCTCTTCTGCACACTCGCCGACAGGCAGCCGCACTACAAGAATGCTTTGATTGAAGAACTTATCAATAAGCTCACAGCAGCGATCCAGGGCAACCAGAACGAGATTGTTGGTGAGAATCTTCCATTCGAAAAAATATCTGAAGTTGTCACTTTCTCAGCCAGATTATGCGTTTCTCCATTCTTCGCACGCTATTTGCTTCCAGCGATCGCAAGAGGCGGCTTCACAAAGGAGCTCCTGAAGTGCATTCTCCCGCTTGATCAACTCAATGCTGAGACATGTGATTCTATTTTGGAAGCAGTCAACGCTCTCGAGAATCCAAACAAGAACGTTGTTTTGAGTGTTGCCATTCGTGCTCCAAATGGCTTCCTTCTCAATGCAATGCTTAAGTACGCAAAGATCTCAGACTTGCTGTTGTTCGCCGCCCGCCCAAGCGAAGTCCCGAATACTCCACCATCATTGAACAGTGACTTGGCTAAGTTCGCTTATGGTGCTAAAACATCTAACTACTGTGCTGGATTCCATCCACCAGCTGCTTCTCTCGCATTTAGAAACGAGATCACACCAGAATTCCGTGCAGAGGACATCCCAACACTTCTCGAAATGGAGAATTTCTTTGATGGCGCAATCGGTAGTGGATTCAACAAGTTCGCTTTGTTGGAGGAGAGATTCTTGTACAATGATGACTACAAGATCTCATTGTGGAAGCCATTCTATAAGTCTCTTAACCACAAACCAGGCATTCTTTGCAAGTTGTGCTTGCTCTGCCCACCAGACTTCTTCCAGTCAATGCTCTCTGAGTTCATCTTGCTTCTTCCGGCCTTCATTGAGAACGACACAAAGGGAGGTCTTGATTTGACAATCTTCGCTCTCATGTCAATCTCCAAGCGTGATCAGATCGCAATGATTTCAACAATGGCTCCACTTGTTACGGCTGTTTGCAACGTTCTTGCTCATGGAGATGCATACGAGCGCCTTGATGCTTGCAGAGTTCTCCGCGCTCTCACAGCACAGCTCCCAACAGACGCGTGCCAGCCACATAAGAGGATGATCATGAAGACACTTGGTATCGCCTTAGACGATGACAAGAGAGAGGTAAGAAATGAGGCAGCAAACGCAAGAGTTGCTTGGCTCAAGATAGAATAGAGTAATTTTTATTAAAACAAATTGATGTGTAGATCAAATCATGATTTTTTTTTTAATTATAATTTAAGATATGGATTGATTTTTTATAAAAAAAAATAGATAATTTATAACGCAGCTATAGATTTGAGATAAGAAATATAGTTCGATTCATTAATATGTAAATTCGATTTTAATAATATACAAACAATTAAAGAAAAATTAATAGTAAAATGACAACATGGGTTCAAAGATATCTACGGTATGATGATTTCAGTAAATTCCGTACATTGAAAATTTGACTGTTGGTAAAAGCTGTTCTTCGAGCGTATCCAAGTAATCATTATCCTTTTTGATTAGTGAAACCGCATTGATTTTCTTTATAAACGTATTTCTATCATTTTGATTATCGAAAATAAGAATAAATTCTTGTATAGGCGTTAGCACATATATAGAATTAGGCGTTGGGCCATTTGTAGCGCATGTTTTCTTGCAATCATATTCGAATTTCCAAGTTTTTGATGTTTCGGACTCATACAAGTAAAGAAATGCGTCGTCATCCTTTTTGATCGCATCGGCATAAAAATCCGCTGTTTTTCCTTTCTCTAACTTGATAACATGAACGCGCGTTTTTTCCATTTTTGGTGTGAACAGAGCCTTTCAATTTTTATTTAGGGTCCACCCTATTTTTATTGTCTTTTTGACACTTTACAATGTGGAATTCCTTGTTTTAATCAAACATATGAGGAAACTTTTCTTTGGATATAGATTCCATAGGCTCATAGGAACAATTCCAGAATTTTTCCATTTCAAATCTTTTTTCCGAGAAAATCTCCCAAAACTTTTGTAGAATTCAAAATATCTTACAAAGGTGCATCCATATTTTAGCGATTAATAAACTAGGTCTTTTATTTAAGGCCTCTCTATCGACTCTGGTGCAAAGTGGTTCTCAAAATAACCAAGATTTCCGGATTTGCAGTTTTGTCGAGGAATCCATGCGAGAAACCATCTTAGATCACAGCGTGATCGAGTGGTACTGCTTGAGTGGTTCTGTTAAATGTTTTTCGTTTCCTTCGCAGCAACAAAGTTGAGTGCAGAATGTCTCAATCTCAGCTTTATTGGTGAAAATCAAGACATCATCGATGAGTCTTCTCTATCTGCATGACAAATACAACCTTGAAATGCATACCTATGAAATGTTCACTTCCTTAAATCTTTTTGGCTTTATATACATTGTCTGCGAGTCTAAGGTTTATGAAAAATTCTTTGCTTACAGCCCAGTATTCAGCATCACCTCGTTTATTCATTATCTGAAATCTCTTGGTGCAGACATTGAATGGAAGGACTCTCTGTTTCAAAGGACTGCAATGCAATTTTGTGCAGCATATAACCTTAATGATGTTGCTTCAATGCGGATTTCCATTGGAGTCAACATTGAAGCAGAGGATGGCGAGGGTAGATATACTCCACTCCATAATGCTGCAACGAATAACAGTAATGAAGTTGCAAAAACATTGATTTCCAGTGGAGCTAATATTGAAGCAAAAGATGACGATGGAAGAACTGCACTCGATACAGCTTCAATATGGAAAGGCAATGAAGTTATTAGAATATTGATATATTGATGACAATGGACAATAAACTTTATGAAATGCTGCTGAGCAGTGTATTTCATTATTTGTTGTAGTTTATGAATACCCACGGATTGTTGATATAATTTTAATATGAAATCGATCGGTAGCACAAGATTCTTGCTTAGATAGAAGCAATTATACATTAGAATGTCACATGCTTTTTATTGCTGATATCCTAAAGAAAATATTTTTCATGACCGACCAAAGCAAATGAAGAACTATGTAGAGAATCTAAATGCAATATCAAATGTATAGTGATTTACCTCTACCTTTATATAAGTTTAAAAAATATTTTCACAAATTTTCTTTTTTAAGTGTAAATTGGGTTATAAACAAGGAATATATAACGAATTTCAAATTATTTCGCTCTGAAAAAGGAGTAACAAAAAGTCGTTATGTAAACCTAAAAAAAATATTTTTGAAAAATGACGAAAGCGCGCGATATTATGCAAAGTATATTTTTCAAAAACATAGCGGTCCAGATAACTCGTAAAGCACCGGATCGCATTCGCAGAAAAAAGAACGTTCCTCAAATTCCCCAAACAGATGCATACGAACTTGCTTGCAGACACGTCGCAAATTTCTTATACAACCACGGAATGGAGATGACTCTCTTCACTGCCAGTGTCGAATCAGGCAATGCCATTCCTAAAAAATCATTACCGATTCCAATTGGCCGAAGCCTTGGATTTAGTGATCACAAACATATTTATATGCAATTAATTAACGCAGTTCGTCCACCTTCGCCACCAAGGAAACATCATTCACATGGAAAGCATCACCATCATCGCCATCAACAGGAGCCGCATAGAGACTTGACACCAACAGAGGCATACAGAGAAATAGCAGACGTACTCATGCGTCGTGCAGCAAAGGAAATTCGCACATTGGGTATCGATCCAGTCGATCCTTATGCTGCGCAGCAATTATACGATGATTTCAAGATGTTCTTAGCACACAAGAAGCAGCAAAGCATGGGACCAATTCCGCCACAGCCTGCAATGCCTGAAATCGAGCCAGAGCCATTACCACCGCCGCCGGAGCATTCACAAACTTCATCTCGCAAGTCATCAACCGCTAAATCATATCATACAGCAAGCCAGAAGGCGTCTACTGCCAAGTCTGTTAGCACAGCTAAGTCAGAGGAGGTTGAGGAAGAGACTGTTGCTGAATCTTCCAACGTAGCATCGTCCATTCCTTCATCTTCAACAGCTGCTGTTGAAGAAGAAGATATTGATGAAGGAAATGAGGACGAAGAGGAAGATGAGGAAGAGGATGAAGAGGAGGATGAGGAAGAAGAAGGTGTTGAAGAATAAATTATTTTATCTATACAAACAAAAACAAACAAATATATAATTAAACAAATGTACATCCTCTATTGTCGGCCTCAATTTTCTCGATCTTTGCTCGAAATTTATCGGAAAGCTGTTTTCTGAACAAATTTGCTTCAAACACAGATATAATTTGTTCTTTGTTGATCTCTTTCATCTTAGATATGTAATCATTGCTGATAATTTTCAATGGATCACTACCAAGTCCAATTGCTTCTAATTCTATTTGGATTTTTGTGTCAAGGTCGAATAATATCCATTTTATATCTTTATGAGACTTATCAGGAGGAAAATGGAAATTAGGATGTGATTCTTTGTTATCTGGTGCATTTATTGGTACTAGAGCTGATATAAGTACCGATGTATAAGGAATTGTAAGAGAATTTTTGATTTCTAGCGTATTTTTCTGTCGTGATAAAATAAATTTATCTGAATAAATTGGAACAATTCTTGGCACTAAAATGGAATCGAATATTTTCTTCGTTGGAACCGGTTTGTAAACATTTTTGAGTATTTTCCAAATCAATCCACTGACTGAAAAAATTTCTTCTTGTGTTGCTTTATTTTTTTGTATTTTTGCCAATATTTCTGTAATATCTGGGTCCTCGTTAGTATCAGTTGTTTGTTTTGATCGATGCATTGGTAAAAGCTGAGAATATAAAAAATCTATTTCGCTCTTTTCTAGCGAATTGCCTCGTTTTATTTTACCCACGATTCTGCGGCTTGTGTCGATTAGATATTGTTCAGCTGTTTGAATATCAGTCATTGTAAATATTTTATCAAATCTGTCTCAATTTATGATTCATTGGCAGAAAATTAATTTACGTGTCAAAACTATTTTTATCTTTGCAAAAACTCAAAACTGGACTCATGAATTAACAATTGATAGCGTTTCCTTAATTGAAATGCTTCTTGTCATGAATGCCTATGAATTGCTTTCATATTTTATCTCAACCATATTATTTCATTTTCTATCTTTTACAATATTGAACACATCAATGCTAATTGATTCTATTTATGAAAATAGTTCTTTCTTCATGATATTTAATCTATTGATGTTCGATGAAAGAATAATCAACAAAGTCTGTAACTTTTGATTATAAAAAGACTTGTTTACTTAACAAAAATCATATATACTCTATTTAACATTTTCGACGCCATCACTATAATACTCATCAGAATAATATTCATCATTGTTGTTCTCTCCATCAAAGAATTCTTTGAGTCTGGTCTTGTTTGATTTAGCTGGCGATCCAGAAGAAGCATTTTCTGCCTGTGGATTTCTAACACTATCATCAGGGATTTCATCTTCTGGGGCCCAATCAGGCAGAGATTCATATCCTGAAACTGCCCTATTGAAGAAGTGAGAGAATGTTCCAATCATGAATTCGCTGTTATATCCAAGAGTTGTGGACCATGTTGGAGTCTTTCTCTCAGGGAATAGCAATTCCTTGATATTCTTCTTGATATCTTCGTACTCATTCTCAAGAATAGCAAGAAGGAATTTGGCTCTGTCTCTAACATCGAACTCTAAATCACGTTCACCAATCTTCAATATGTATATAGGAATCTCGCGATCCTCACCTGATGCAACTAACTTAGCAGCAAGAGTTAAAGCTTGTAGTTTGACTTCGCCTGGCTCTTCACTGAAATTCTGTCCAGCAAATCTCAGTAATTGGGGTGCATATGCTTTGTGCGTATCATAAAGATCACCAACAATGGAAAGTACAGCAGCTCTTGCTGTAGGATCTTTGACGATGTTGAATTTGCGGCATAACTGCCTCAAAGCCATTGCTTCGTCTTCGGTTCCCCTCTTCTTCATCAACAGGTGTGAAATAACAACGACAACTTCAGATAAAACAGCGCCTTCAGATCTTCCAAGTAATCTTATTAAACTAACAAGGCAAGCTGGAATGATTGCTTCGTTACACATTGCTGTCTTTCCCATTGTCTTCACAGCATTAATTGCGAAATCTGTGTCTGTTGAACTTGCGTACTTGCTCAACTCGTTCATGATCAGTTCAGCGCTAGTTTGTGAAGCTAAAAGAGAAAGAACTCGAAGTTTGACGTTCTTGACTGGCGTTGTATCGAATCTGCGTGTGAAGAAGTGATTTATGTGTGGCACAAATATCTGTGGATGCGATGATGCAATGGATAGAATTGATGTCAAAGTGAGTTGTGAAATTATACTGGAAGTGTAAAGAAGACGGACCATAGGACGTGCAACAACAGATAATGATGCAGATGGGCCGCAGTAATACAAGAGGCTTGTTGCAGCAGTCGTTACTGCAGGATTCATTGATGACAGCATCCTCTTCGCAGCGCTGATCAATAAGAACTGATTGGTAGGCAATTGGTCGTTTTGAGCATTTTCATCCCAAAAGTTAACTGAGTCATCTTCATTGATTGATGATGGATCCCTGAAGCAGTAGCGAGCATAAATAGCGAGTGCACGAAGAGTATAATACTGCGCCCATGGATCTAAGCGTGAAATATTCTGGCAAATGTATCTATAATGCGGATGCAAGAACTCGATATTATCAGGGCAAAGCGTGTAATAGGCTGCAATAGCACCAGCAAAGGCGATTGGATTTGTATCACCGAGCATTCTTTCTATGAAAGGAAGATATGCTTCGATTTCAGAATCATCTTGAGCAAGATGTGAAGCTTTAATCATTGCGTATGCAGCTGCTTTTTTAACGTATGGCGATGGATCGCCGATAACCTGGTTGACAGCGTCTTGAATAGCTGGCAAAATCTCTCGTGCTTTGATAGAAGATAAAACCTTCAATGCCAAAGCACGACAGAGTGGATCTGAGTCTGTCAATGATTTCTGGAATGTATTTATTGAAAGCATAATGGTCTCATTTGCTTCTTCTGCGTAATGGTTAAGATATACATAAGCTAACTGCCTTGTGTTTGGATCTGGAGAAGCAATTTGTTGAACAACATAAGGAGCAAATGCTGAAACATCGACTCCTTTAGAAATTAACACGAGAAGTATTTTTAATGCTTGTGTTTGATCTTGATTATTGGGAGATTTAAATAATTCGGACACTTGCTGTATGGCAGCTTGATGTGCATTCTGCTGAGGATTCGGTGAGTTTTGAATTTCTTGAACTTTTAGCTCTGGAGAAAAATCTTTCGATCCAAAAGCACCAAGATTCGACATTATAAAATATTCAGGGGAGACCCTAATTAGTTTTGAAATCCAGGGGTGACCCTGCATTAAACAACATAATTCATTTCATAGTCATTTTAAGCTTAAATCACGTTTTTATAAATCTGTTCAACATATTCAAAATTTGATAAATTATATATCTTCAAACCAATAATCATGCATAATCATGCAACTTTTGACTGCAACATAGATGTTAAATAGGATACTTTATAGTTTTTAATATCTATATATAAAATTATTCTTTCTTTGCTTTCTTTGCTTTGCCTTTCTTAGCTGGTGCTTCAGCTTTCTTTTCTTGTTCTTCAAGCTTCTTGGTCAATGGCGTTGTGTCCTTCTTTCCAAGTTTGCTTATGAAGATTGGAACAAGTTTAAGATAGGCAAATGTTAGAACAAAGAAAACTGTGCCGACAATGTAAGTCAGATACCTAAGGTACCATGGCTCGGATTGTGGTGATTGTGTTCTTGTCATAACAAGTTCATAGTACTCTTCTGTATTGAACCTGTACAATGAAATATGTATTGTGGCCAAGTTAACAATGCCAAGTGCGTAGTGATAAGTTTCATTAAAAATTCCATAAGCGCCAAGACGGTTATGAAGTGTATCAATGAACTCAATGTTAGCTAAATCGTACTCATTTTCAATGTCAACTAATTTACCTTTTTGTAATGATTTAACTTTGTATAAAAGTGTTGAAAATGGAACCCTTGTATCGGTTTCATTAAGACCAAGGATTGGGAAATCGCCATCAATTAACTTAATTGTAACACTATCCTTGTTTTCGCTGTGATTCATTGAGGCCGAATATAATTTTTGCCGCTTGAAGAGTCCATCTGAGCCTGTTTGAATAAGCTCGATGTTCCAGTCGCCTTGTAGCACATCAACAACCGGAAAATCTTCAGCACTTAATGAATGAAAAAGAAAAAGAAAGAACATTGGCTTTATGACAAAATCTATCTGTCATGTAAAATATTTTTTGTAACGTAAAATATTTTTGACATGTAAAAGTATAATATTATGACATGTAAAACCATGTTTGTCGTGTAAAATATTAATATGTCATGTAAAATCATTTTTATGGAAGATAATTTATTTTTTCGGCAATTTTTAATGAGAGTGCCAATTGTTACAAGCCAATCGAAAATAAAGTCCACATTTTCTTCGGGATCTATGAAAGCAAACACTGTTCCGCCTGAAGGAATATTTAATTTATCGAAAACGGTAAAGAAATGCTTTCAAGAACTTGCGTTGAAATATAATACTCCAGAGATATCGTTAACATCTGATGAAGTGTTCTCTTTATTGATTAGAAAATATTATTGGAGTAAAACAAGATTATGCTCAGCTCAAATACAGCCAACACTTACATATTATAATAGGATTCTCAAAATACTACGTCGTGATATGCGTCACTCAAATGGAAGATTTTCATACAATTTCAATGCGAAATAACGCCATCTTTGTTTGTTAAAATATATTATTGATAGACGGATCAATTTCATTTCATGATAGATATATTTAATAACATAACAATCTATAATATATATATATTCATGCGCATTCAAATTTTCTGAGCTTTCAAATGAATAATACTCTATTAGGCATATGTTAATTGAAGGCGCATGAATAAAAATATACAACAAAGATATCAGTTGTCAGGACCTACATCTTCGAATCTATTCTTCCATCCATTTTTGCCTAATTCAGGATCTTCGATTTGATCTTCTGGTAGTTCTAAAACTTTCTCGAGAACTTGATTATATATCATGTTCTCTTCTTGGGTTGGAGGAAATGTCTGCACAAACTTTGAGTTCTTGATTGCTTCCTCTTTTGATGCTTTGCATGCTTGCAAAACTTCGGGATTTTCTTCGATGAATGTTCTCCATGTATCTTCAGACCAGCTCCATCTACGGGCTATTAAAGCAGCTTGTGCAGCTTGCATAGGGCACGCGATGCGAAGAACGTCCTTAATCATACCAACTTTCATTCTTCTTTCACGTCCTCTGTAGAACTTCAAACTTGGACGATAGTTGACTTCCAAGATCCATGGATTAAGGTCTTTATCAAAGAGCACATCAAAACCAAGCATCTGGAAGCATCGTGGATATGCTTTAGCTGGACATCTGCGTTTCTCTCCACGGACTAAGCTTCCGTAAGAAGATATCACAGCTAATGTCACAGCTCGATCTATCTTCTTCCAAAGGAGATCCAGGTCAACCCCTTTTGCAGCCATAATTGGCAGAACGTCGGAAATGAGCTGCGAGATTTTAGAGATATCAACTCCAGGTCTTCCCTTGTTTAATGCGACATTTGTCAATTGTGAGTAAATATTATTTGCAGAGTATTTCTCTGAGCAAAAGCGCGCGACGCCATCGCGATATACGAATATATTTAATGGTGTTACAGATGATATTAAAACATAGACTCTGAAATCGAATTTTGTTTCATCGAGTAAATATGACTCTATGTATTCTTGTGCGACAGCGAGTCCTTTTTGAGACATGTAGGGCTGATTTGGATCCAAAATTGTAATTCCACGTCCGAAAGATCCTCCATCAGGCTTTATGATGAATCTTTTGTGTCGTATTTCATGCGCTTTCACGAAATCTTCTTCTTGCATTGGTAAAACGAAGCTTTGAGGTAAGAAATTAAACAATCCAGGGAAAAATTTCATAATTTTTTGGACACCATATACGTATGGCGCTTTTCGACATAAATAATTCATGTTTGGAATACGGTTGACTATTTGCCATGGCAAAAGAGACGAGAAAAAGTCGACATCTTTGATTGTATCATGCCAAACGAGAATCACTGTGGAATCATTCGACTTTTGCATGTACTCTGCGTCTTTTATCGCAAGTTTGACCGATGGAAATATCGAAATCGGAACATGGACACAGAGACAATACATCACTTGAAAAAGTGAAATAGAATACAATGAAATGTCCAAAACTATGCTGCATGGAATCATTTTTCTGTGATCTGTCACGTACCGAAAGTTGTCATGAAAAAGTGATACAAAAAGCGATATTATCTGACATGTAAAGTTGTCGGAATCTCAGGTTTTGTGTGTCAAAATCGCGTCTGACGGGAAGAACTGGAAACTACATTGACACAGGTACCACGCAGGTTAGTAGCTAAACTCACAGATCTTATTTCATACGCCATCATTAAGAAATCAAAGATTTCCACTTCAGAATGCCTCTGAAGAGCAAAATTAAATGCTTGATTGGGACTTGTAGCCAAGGTGCTAGCTATCCAGTCCACAGTTCTTCCTTTCAGAAGCATTCTGTAAAGTAAATCGCTGATTATTTCGAAGATCGAGTCTGAAAGGAAGAACTGTGGACTGGATTTCTAGCATTTTGGCTACCAGTGCCAATGAAGCACTTAATTTTTCTTTTCAAAGTAAATTTAAACAAATATAAGATATCATTCTTCCAATAAATATTTATTTGTCAAGTATGTATGTTTACATGTCAGATAGTGTCAAATTTTTGTGACAACTTTCAGTACGCAACATTATCAAGAGAAACTTATGCAATAGTAATTTCATATTAACACCATTTTAAGGCACAGCTTACAACGCAGAGTTCAAGAAAGCATCTAATCAATAATGAAAATTGGTATATGCAAATAATTTTTCTAGCAAATGTAATTGCAAATTTCATAGTATTACAGTTTGTAGGTGGAATTTAAAAGAAAGGAGAAAATAGATGTTGAGTTACCCCTCATTTAAAATGTGCCCCCTTAAATTTAAAAATGACTTCTTTCGATTACTTGCAGTTCAAGAAAGTCGGAGATATAGAAATCCCGGATTGCTTTCGAGTTCCCATTGATGTGATGCAATCTCTGACGCAAATAGAACTGGAAAAGGAACAAAATCAAAAAATTCTATTACAAAATATGTGATAATTTGAAAGAGCATACCATCAGCATCATCAATACGTCAAAAAAATATTCTTGAATATTCAAATCTTGTCAAAATGGTTTATGAACGTCAACACTTTGATTATACACCTCGAAATATAAAGCTCAATATTGCTCTCAATGATTTAGGTTTTGACTACAATACATATTGTTCTAGAAATAAAGCATCTGATGTTATCAACATTTATCCACTTGGAACAGTTTTCCATTCAGTTGCATGGGATAAACTTGAAGAACTTCGGGCTGAGGCAATGAAAGAGTTCTTTAATATTAATCAAAATAGTAAAATGTGTTCGATTCCATTGTTGCTTTTTTCTTTGAGAGAGATATATATTTAATAAATTTAAACAACCAGAGTATGCATCTGATTGAATAATCATAGACTAAAAAGTGCCAAAAAGAGGGGAAGTTCACTCTAAAAAATTTCATACGTTTAGAAAAAAATAATGACTCAGAGATCTCTCTTTTCTTATTTCACAGCGAAGACTCCGGCCACTCCGGCGTCATCACCTGTTGTCAAGAAGCAGACAGCGATTCGAAATCTGAAGAAAATTTCATCAAAAGCAAAAGATGATGATGATGACTTCGAATTAGAGAACTCAGAAAGCGATACAGACGATGAAAAGGAATTCAAGAAAGTAACAAGCGAAGAAAAGCTCATGAAACTTAACAAACCATCGTCCTCTTCATATACATCAGAAGCTGAAGAGAATTTCATTGCCGATGACAGTGATGAAGATGAAGCCCCTGCAAAGAGCACTCGTACAAAGGCAAAATCAACGAAAGCATCAAAACCAAAATCTTCAATTAACTCAACAAAAGCTTCGATGCAGTTTGACGCACCGATGGAGGCGAATCACGCACAGATAGCGCGCGAAGCATCAGCTTCTGTCAGTGAAGAAGATTTACCTGATTGGCTTTCTTCGAAATTAAGAGACAAGAACAGAAAACGCCCCACAGATGAAGGCTATGATCCATCTACAGTGTATATTCCTGATGATGTCAAAGAAAAATTCACTCCGTTCCAAAAGCAATTTTGGGATATCAAAGAAAACAACTTCGACGCGATTGTCATGATCCGCAAGGGTAAGTTCTACGAAATGTTCAGTGTTGACGCGATTTTCGCACGTGATGTTCTTAAACTTCACTTAACATGGAGAGGAAAAGAGCCAATGTGCGGTGTTCCAGAAAAAGCATTTTCCGAATGGGCGATCAAGATCATCAATGCTGGAAAGCGTGTTTGCAAGGTAGAGCAGATGGAAACAGCCATCGATCAAGCAAATCGTAAAGGAAAAGGTGCTGATAAAGCTATTCAGCGTAAACTCGTTCAAGTTTACTCATTAGGCACAATTGATGACTTTGAAATGCTTGAATCTTCACAGCCAAGTTATTTGCTTTCTATCAGATCATCAAGTCGCGCTGCTGCTGGCGTTTGCCTTGTTGATTGCTCAACAGGAACATTCCACCTTGGTGCGGTCAATGAAGATGATCTTGCGGACACATTGATCAGATTTGAACCAGTTGAAGTTATTTATTCTGCAAACAACATTAGTCCTGAACATCTCGCCATCATCAAGCACTACTGCGGCAATGTTGCAACACGTGCTAAGTCTGGTCCTGAGAACTGGGACAGTGGATTGGCAATGAACACAATTTTGAGAATCGCGAAGTGGGACAATGTTCCTGAAGAACTTGAGAAATTCCATCAGGACGCAATTGCCGCTCTTGGCGGATGTGTTGCATATCTCAATGAGCATAAGATTGCTGAGTCGTTGCTCTCTTTGAAGAGATTCCAGACATTGGATGAAGCAGGATCTGCTAATTTCCTTTCTTTGGATTCTTCCGCTCTTACAAATCTCCAAATCATCGGAAAGGATCCACAATGCTTGTTAAATATATTAGACCATTGCGTTACGCCATTTGGAAGACGTAGACTGAGATTCTGGATCATGCATCCATTGCGCTCAATACAGCAAATCGAAGAAAGACAAAAAACTGTCGAAGAGTTGATGAAACCAGAATTCAACACATTTTCGAAAGATCTCAAGACTATTCCGGATCTTGAAAGAATGCTTTCGAGAGTTTATTCCAACAAATGCACCGTTAAAGTTTTCATTGAGTGCTTAGCGGCTTTGAAGAAGTGCAGTCAGTTCTTCACTAAGATTGAAGGAACAATCCAATCTCCACTTCTTGCAAACGTCATTCCACCTGGCAAAGGAAAATCCCTCTCCAAGCTTATTGATGAAATCACTGATGAACTCGAAGTCGAACGCTCAATCGAAACAAACGAGTTTATTGTTAAGAGAGGCGTCTTCAAGGATATTGATGAGATTGATGGCGAAGTCTCTGGTATCGAAGATGAACTCAATGGAATTCTCAGTGATATCAAGAAAGAAATTGGATGCAGAGAAATCTCTTTTGTTAACATGCAATCTGAAAAGTTCCAAGTTCAAATTCCAGTCAAATATTGCTCTGATCTTCCAACAAGATTCGTTCTCATGTCTCAGACAAAGCAGGTCAGAAGGTATCACACACCAGAAATCAAGGAGAAAATCAGACAGTTGGAAATTGTCGAAAATGAGCGCCAGAAGCTTAGAAATGGCTCTCAAAAGAGATTCATTGATGAGTTCGCAAAGAAGTCATATATTTGGGACTCCATTGTTGAAACAATTTCTGATATTGATTGCCTTATCTCTCTTGCTGTTGCTTCACTTCGTTGGAAAGCTTCAGGAGTTCTTTGCAAGCCAAAGTTTGTCGCAAAAGACTCTCCAGAAGCTAATGGTCAAGCAGTTTTGCGTGTTCAATCGATGAATCATCCATGCATTATCGGAACAGCAATTCCAAATGATGTTGACATCCACGAGAAGTTCGTTCTCCTTATCACTGGTCCAAACGCATCTGGTAAATCAACGTATGCAAGAATGTGCTGTATTTCAATCATTCTTGCTCAGATTGGCTGTATGTTGCCTGCAAAGTCTGCGACAATGACTGTTTATGATCAGATCTTTACAAGAATTGGTGCCAGCGATAGGATTTTCAATGGACAGTCTACATTCGCTGTCGAATCATCTGAGACTGCCAGGTTGATGAAACATGCAACAAGCGACTCATTTGTTGTTCTCGATGAACTTGGACGTGGAACATCAACACTTGATGGTATTGCTATTGCTTCATCAGTTCTTGATTTCTTCATCAACAAGGTCAAATGTCCACTTGTTTTCTGCACTCATTATCACGTCCTTGCTGAGGAATTCGATCAGTATCCAATGGTCAGAAATGCATCAATGAAGTATGAGATTATTAATGGAAACTTGACGCTCGCTTACCAACTTATCGAAAAGATGTGTCCATCATCATTTGGTTGCCGTGTCGCGAAGATTTGTGGTCTTCCAGAAGAGCTGACTGAAGATGCGCAGAAAGTTGCTGATGATTTTGAGGCCAGACACGCTGCTTTGAGAACATCCGGTCTTGATGTTAAAGTCGAAAGCATCGAAGAGCGAAGAGATATTATCGACCTGAAGAAAGCAATTGATGAACTCACGGGTGGAGTTGTAACAGAAGCAAATGTCTTCAAACTATTGGACTTCCTTACGAAGGAACTTCCAAAAATTAATGTTGAATGAATTTTTATATTAGGAAATTAAACATTTATATTGATCAAATAACTTATTTATAAATAAACAAACAATCTATTCATTAACCCAGACAAAACTGTTGTCAACTTTCTCGGAGAAATTTTCAATACTTTCTTCATAGAAAATATGTGGTTCAGTGCCTTTCGTTGTGATACTAAATATCCATGTGAGCATCCTTTTATCCAATTGGTTTGCATAATTCTTCGATAGTAGTGTGATCCATGTATCATCTGTGCATTTCTTAGCGCATTCTTGATGGATGTTTGCATTGAAGCATGTCACAAAATTCTTCGCGAAAAGTTCTGATGATATTTTCCCTTCGCTATCACAAATTGATTCTTTAATGACGAAATCTTTGATCTTATTCAAGCAATCCTCGGAAATTCCGTCATGATTATTCGTGATCAAAGATAAAAGAGCATCACTCAAAGCTTTTGCTTGATATAATTTTGTGACAGCATCAAAATTCAAATTGGAATAGAAAAGAAGTCCTAAGCTGTAAATATCTTCTTGATTCACGTTACACTTGAGCTCCTTGGAGAAAATCTGGATCGGGCATATTTTGCTGATCCTGAGTGAGCAGTCTTGACCGTTAATTGTTGTCAAAACATCGGGTCTTCCTATTAATGTCAAGATATACTTAATCATGCATGGCTTGTACTCGAAAAGTAACTGAAGCGTTTTATTGCTGTTCTTAAGGAGTTCCTTCTTTATTTTAGCTCTATCTTCTCTAAAAATATGTTCAATAAGATTGGATTCTGCATTCTTGGATGAATTAACAAGCTCGAATGCTTGACAAACATCTTCGAATTTGGTGAAAACACCTTTGATTTTGTGACTTAAAACGCCAAGAACAAGATTTGCTTTGTATTTTTTAAAGTTAACATCGGGTAATGATTGAGTATTGATGCATAATGTTGCATCCAAACACTCAACAATCCTCGTATTTCTGATAAGTGCGAGATCGTGAACTAATGTTCCTTCTGGGATTCTAAAATCATCGAATTTATATGTAATTGGTGTATTTGATTTAACTGCATTGATCACGAGAGCGTAATCGTGTAATGATGAGAGCGCCAAAAGATTGCCAAGTGTTGCAATTTGAGGCAGATTTGAGTTTAAAACTTCAAATAGAATTCTTTTGATGATCGATAATTCTTTGTCATCTGCTAAAATCAAATCGCCTTTTCTTAGACATGAAAGTTCAATAACTTGCTCGAAAGTGAATTGCGGAATGTTCTCAATGATTTCAAGCCAAACCAATCTGTAAGCTTTGATCTCTAATAGCTTTTGAATGAAAAACAAAAATGAAGAAAAATCATACTTTCTTTCGCATACTTCGATCCAATCTGTATATGCGTAAACGAATAAATCTCTAATGAAGCAATGTGGAAGAGCTGCGAATGAATCCATCCAATTATTGAATCTTGAAATAATAATTCGCTTCTCTGCAATCAACTGATTGAGGAAAATGTATTTCTTGAAGTCATTAACTGTACTTTTTTGTTGTCTATTAAATATATTAAGATTTTGTAAGAAAGATGGATCAGATGTATTTTCTTGAATAACAGAATGCAATTGAGCTAAAAACTCAGGCTGTGGTAGTTTTACTGATTCGACAATATCTGGATTCTTGATAAATGCTGCGGATTCGTGTGAAAATAAATGTGATTTGTTAATTTTGATGACATTGTTGAAATAAGAAGATTTTTGGTCATTAAAGACAACTCCACCTAGCAAGTAAATAAATAAGTTATCTTGGAAAACAGTACCATATGCAACCTGTGGTATCGAAGGCAGAAACCTGTAAGAAGAAAAAGATTTTGTGTTCAAACAATACGCAGTTAAATACAAAGGATTTCCTTGGACATAATTATGTGTAGTGAATTTTCTCTGCTGAAGAATTGCTGGATACATATCAACCTCAATACCTTGAGAGATAAATATATAATCATTCAGCAGCAAACTCTTGCAAACAAAGAGCTTTGATCCGAATAGTGGGACTTGATATATCTCCGGAATTGGAATCGAACTCCAAATTATATCATCGAGGTTTGTGATGTCAATATCATATATTTTCGATGCTATTACGTGTCCTGCGAGTACGTATATGTGTCCATTTAGATATGTCACACTTCTTGCATAAAAATCTTGCATTAAATTCGGAATCGATGTCCACTCATTTGTTTTGTTATCCCAAAGCCAGATATCTTGTAGTGTCTTGTATTTATTATCGTTTGGAGCTATTGTATCGCCTCCAAATATCCAAAGTTTGTCATGAATTGGATCCCAACAAGAACCATGAAATAGTCTTGGAGAAGGCCACTGTACCTTGAACTGATTATCTTCGTCCTTATTTGGTGGTGTTAATTTCTTTTTTCGATCGAAATTTCCTTCTTTATCCCATTGGTGTAAAATTAAAGCGTCTGAAAGTGCATTTACGAATACATCATTCTCTGCCGGTGGATTTATCTCCCATCCACCGAATGTTATCGATGTTTGTTTATAACTGGCGATAACTGTTGTAGCTCCAATGATATTTGTGAAATCAATTGAACTTTCGGACTGAGTTACTCCATTTCCTTTGATTGAAATCCTGCAAACTTTGCCTGTTTGTGAAGATTTTTTTTTCAATGACTGATTTTCGTTGAGCTTGTGGCCATAATAGCCACCAATTATGTTGAATCCGTTGCCAATGCACAGAGCGTTCGCCTCTATGCATGGCGTACAGTTCTGAATTTCGAAAATATCAGCATTGATATCTTCAAAATACATTTTTGGCATTGTAAAGTCTGATTTTTGACGTATATAACCTTAATGTTTATACCAATGTAAGCATAACCTTATAATGATATATTGGCGACTTTGCAAAAGCTTGCTGAACACCGTACTAACTTCACTTTTTACTAATAAATATGCGATCAAAATAGGGATGCAAATCTGGAAGATAAAAAATGGACTTCTGGAAAAAAGTCTGGAAATAAGAAATTTAATTTTATAACATAAGCAAAAACATGAATTCTGTATTTAAATCATAAGGTAATATAAATGCAGCTAAATTGAACGATGTAATGCTTGTTTTATATTTAATCAAAATATCACAATTCTAATGGCCCAAATTAAACCAATATTTGTTGTACATTCGTAAATAGGCTTGAATATGCTGTAGTAATGACTTAAGAAGGAAAATTGAGAGTAAGCTTCGTTTGTTGGTTTCGCATGAATTATTTATGTTACTTGGGAAATGTGGACCCATGTATTGCTATGCATGATGTAACAATCGCGGTTTTCAAAATTTTTGGAATTGATCAGTCAGAAGCTGCTCATTTATTGGAAACGAAGTTTCAGATATGCTCATTCATCATCAATGAGATCATGATAGAGATTCATCATATCATTATAATTTGTATTCTTGGCCAAGAAAATTAATGAAGAAACTTCCAATTTCTCAAATTCTTAGCCAGAAAAATTATAAATTTTTCATGTCACTATTGTTATTCTATACGAATAGAGTAAAATATTAAAAATCAATTATTGACAAAAGTGACACATTTTGAAAAGTTTAAAAGTAACTTTTCTAAAATGGTTCACTTTTGTATCAAGAATGGAAATATTCGATTTTATGCTATTTCCAGATTATCGGAAATCACTCAATATCTTCCAATTGATATATATATATATGCATTCTTCACATAACAAGGATCATATTTATCAACTTTATGAATTATCTTCCAGACCAAATTTCCTGCTTCCAAAACGTCACTTTCTTGAAGTTCTTGGCTGGAAATTTCCAGTGAAAATGTGACAATCACAATGATGAAGGTGAAATTGCACAAAAACATAGTGCTTGTAAATCTATAACGAGCTGCTGATTTACAAACATGAAAACTCGTGAATTTGTGTCCAGTAAATAATTTATTTGCAAAAAAAGCACGATAAAAAAAGGTGTTTATTTTGTCTGGAAGATTGCAAAAATGGAAATTAGGAAAATTCCAAAATATCCTCCATATTTGCATCCCTAGTCAAAACCAGCTAGATAATGCTATTTTTGAACTGAAGTTCAAAAATGAAGTGATGTGTCAGAAATGAACTCACATCAAAAGCATGGACAGAATGCATATTTTGCTTATTTATGATGCTTAGTGTTGTAAGAAGATATTGTTGGTACCAACAAGCATCAATAAGGAGCAAAATATGCAACTTTTTTGAGGAAATCTTAAGTGATTCCCCAAGAAACGGTGTTTTCTGGTTCGATTAACGGATGATAGGTTGTGGTCTTGTTGTGTACGCGTTAATTGAGCCAGAAAACACAATTTCTTGAGGAAATATCTGAGATTAATATTATTTTTCATAGTTCTGCTTTTTGAACATTTTTGATACTGTGTGCAGCCATCATGTGTGTGGTGGATGCACACAGTACCAAAAATGGCCAAAAAACATATTTTTTTCATTGAAGTTATCTCGGCAACAAAGCCGAGATTTCTCGTTTCTTTAGCGGGTGAATGCCTCAGCTTTATGTGCTGCCAAGGCTTCCATTTCTAGAGACTTGCTGTTCTGGAGAGTTTGCGCTAGAAATTGATCATTTTTTGGTTGTATTTATATTTTTGGATAAATTAAGGACTTATGGCACTATAAAACACGAAAATTACAATTAAAACACCAACATATTCGATACCTACCATACAGAATTAAATACAGCTGAACGCTATACCCTACCTTCCCTAACATTGGAAATTTTTCATGACCCATGAACTAAAAAAATTTTGTTACGTAAGTCGAAATAAAACTTAAATCATTGAAAGTAAACAATGAGATGACAATATGTACATGCTTCTGCATATGAATAGATGCTTAACACTGTTCAAAATAAGAAGGTTGAAATATTTATAAAATTTAGAATTTAGCTTAAAAACTTTCTTATTTGTTATAAAATAGCTATTGGCAATGTGGTGTTCACGTGTACGAAAATATTATTCTTGATTTTGTTAAAAGAAGAAAATTTAAGATTTATCTATGAAAAATATACTTGATTTAACCAAATACTAATATAATATTAAGCAGCATCTACACATTCTATTTTATGTTATATTTGTTAAATTTTAGCAATTCTGATAATTGTGATAAAATTAAAAATTTGATCGATGTATTATTATCGCATAGTACAGGCTTGGTATAAATATAAGAATTGTAACTATTGATGGCAATGAAATCAGATATATGGAAATTATTCTTGTGCAAAATAATTATTACAATGTGTATAGATAATTTACAAATAACATGTGAAAGGCATGTCATAATTACATCCAATTTGTATATCTAAATAACTATATCATGACTTATACACTGAAAAACAATAAAAAGTATAAATCCGGAGAATGAATGTGTAAATGAAAGGATAGAGTTGCAATGCAATTGTGGATATGAATAGCTAGACTGAATTCTAGATTAACAAAATTTGCCGAAGGAAATAAAGAACAAATATGCAATTAATAGGTAATATTATTATAGCAGCAGTGATGAGATATCGACTAGATACTAAAAGTGCATAAAAGCAGATAATTATTTCTGATATAAAAATCGCATTGATTGTATTGATGAAATTTAAAAGAATGATTAACTGAGGCTTCTGAATGTAATTAGTGATGGATGGAGATGTTAATTTGGAAGAAATAGATGACAATGAAGAGTTGTCTGCTTCATTAAGAATAATGAAAAGTGACATTTTATCATAGCGAAGAAGGTAATGTAAGAAGATATTGTCATGACTTGGCATTGATGATATGCACGTAACCTTTGTCAGAATTCGCGTTGTTGGATTGCATAGAATGAAAACATTAAATTATTTCAATTTCGTAAATTTAGGAAATTTTGATTCGGCAACAATTGAAATTGAGGTGGGATATACAACACTCAGCTTAAATGCCAATCATTACTAAATAAAAATGAGCGGAAATTAGAAAAATGATGGAGATTATTTCATTATATTTGAGTTGTCCTATTCTGGATAATGATAGGAAGTTGGAATTATGTACCAATAGCTATTGTTATTACATCTCAGAGATAACTTCGATTAACAAAGTGTTTGCTCTTCTCTGTAATCTCTGGTGCTGCGTGCATTTACATCACATGACATAGCACGCGGCACCAGAGACCCCAGAGAAGAGCAAATTCAGAAGAAAACTTTCTTTTCGATCTTATCTCAGAGACGACCGGTTTCTGCCGCTTCTTCAACTTTGTTAATCGAAGTTATCTCGAATCGAAAACCGGTTTCTGCTGACTCTCGAGCGGGTGATTGCCTCGCCTTGCTATTTGACCAAGGCTTCACTCGATGAAGAAGCGGCAGAAACTGGTCGTCTCAGAGATAACTCCGATATCCAAGTTTTGCCCGGAGACTGATTGAAATTAAGCCAGTTAATATTTGTACTTTAAACAAAACACAGAACAAACCGAAGTATGCTGACATTGACGAAGACAGCCCTAGGAGAGTGGGGAAAGGGAAGCACTCGCTAGGGGATGGGGTTGGGGTGTCTTGATCAATGGCCAATAGGTGGAAAAGGAGCGGGTTGAGGCAGGACATGACTTCAGTTGGTTCTGCCAAACCGCTATAACCGCTGGCAAACTTGTCGAATGATTTTTTGTCATTTGGCGTGTAAATTGAGACAAAACATAACACAATTTTGCTTTGACTTTTTTGAAATGAAATACATATTTATGTTAACTATGCATTCGTCCGATTATTTTTATTTCATCAAATTCGAAATTGTTGTTAGATTAAAAATTTGACACGTTGGATGTCACTTACACGTCAAAAATGATTTTACATGTCAGAATCAAGTTTACGTGCCAGTTAAATTTGCATGTCAAATTCCCAATATACATGACAAATTAATTTTACATGGCAGAACTACATTTTCATGAAATTCCACTATCGTATCTATTCCGCACTTAACAAAAACCCATAACAATGTATATTCATAACAACAAGATCATAGAATGATAATTTTTTTTTTCATTTTCATTTTGTTTCATATATATCTATATCATTTTCATATTCATTATATATGAAGCCATATATAACGATTGCTCTTATTTAGACTAATTAGTTTTCATATTTTATATCACTTTAAAATTAAATTACATTATACCTTCATCAAATATATGAAATACGCATTAGCAAGTTATGTTTAAGAGTGTTCACACCATCATATGTAAATAACACAATAATACATTTCAAAACTCTTCATATATGCTTTTAAATTAGTCTGCACATATTCCCTATATATTAGCGTTGCACATTACAATCATAAAGTTTAATTAATCTATCTAAACACATCATTAGGATCTTGATTCAGATTCAATTTGTTTCAATACAATTGATACAAGCTTTCTACCATTTCAAACATACTAATATCATCCTGTAGATTCCACCCCAACCCTGGACTATATTTCAAATTTTAATATTCCCATCAATTTCATTCAACACTTCAGATTCACCTCATATTCATGCTGATGTTTCTTATGGTCATTCTCTATCGATATTCACAAAATAATGTCTTCCACTATAGTTATATTGAAAAGATTCTAAAATTTACCTATTTTTTTAGTCCAGATGTAGGAAAAGTGGGGTATTTCAAGATTAAATATCATTGGAAATGACACATTTCTTGTTCATTTTCCCGAACTCATTGATGTTCTGAATGAGACGGACAATAAATGCGTTATTTTCAAAATTATTTGATCCTTTGGATTAAAATCTAGGCTTTATAAGCTACTTTACATCATTTTGATATAAAATCAATCATCAATAATTATCCATCTTTATGATATAAGTCTCCACTAGCAATTGCGGTTGAAATGTCTCGTTGAACATGGTGCTGATATCAATATGAAATTATTATATATATTATATCATCATTGTGAAATAATATCAATAATCAATATTTTTTCATCATTATTCTATGAAGTGAATCATTCATATTTTATCATCATTATTATATACAATCAATTAATTACATTTTATCATCATTGTTAAATGAAATCAACCTTTAACATTTTATCATCATTGCAATTTGAGATCAATCATTCATATATTGTTATCTTAATGATATAAATCTCCAATATCGATTGCAAATGAAATGAAATGTCCCGATATTGTTCGCTATTTAAAATCAAAAGCTTGCACTGATCAATCATTCTGCTATATTTAATTATTGACTTGTAAACTAAAAAGTAATTTTAGAAAGAGTATCTAATACAATTTCATATTCATGCATGTGTACATAATTCCTTTCATTAACTATAAATCTAATTACATTCTTAAAAATCAGGATTCAGGTTCAATGATGATATCGCATGTTATTTCAAATTCAAATATGCATGGGAAATTGTTTATATCTAGAAGGTGCCATTGAACTAAGAATATCTGGAAACTATAGATTCTAATTTCCCCTCACCATATAGTTTGCCTTCCCCTGTAATAAATTGAGTGTAATTGCCTTGACAATTGGAACAGGTGCCATTATTTTTTACGAGGTACTTGTCATCAACTACGAGACATAAATAGTTCTCGTTTTTCGGGATTATTTTAGCATTATATTATATTTATTTATGCCAATATATAACCAAAGTTTGGAAGCAAAAGCTGTGTTTTTGTTTGGTTCCTCACCTCTATTAGATTAATTTTTAAGCTAAGATTTACAAAATTAAATTTTTAAAAATTAGTGCGCAAAATGGCGCAATGACAATTACAATCTTCTATAATAATGCTATAGAAGAGCATGCAAAATACCAATATATGAGAGTTCAAAAGTTGGACGATAGTGCGAATTCATATCGTCGAGTACCACTTTCTCACAAATTTTGAAAGAAAAAAGCGCAATGTGGCGCGCAATCATTTTTCACGAGGATGTCCACTCAGCTTGAGAAGCTGCAATCATGCCGGAAGGTTATTATCACAGGTGGTGTTGCTGTTGGGAAATTAACAACATTGGAAAATGTTTGTGATATTCTCAACAAAAACCAATATCCTGGATTAAAGTACCTGAATACATTGATGCCTTAGATGATGAATTCGAAATACTTGAGAAATATCTTTAAAAAGAGATAACATCATTCGAGTTCCATCAATACGTAATTAACTATTATCCAAATTACTTAATGAAGTTACAACTAAATGGAGATGAGATTATTATCTTCGAGAGAGCTGTTGATGATGCTATTGCATGTTATTCAAAGATTGATTTCATCAATCGATTCTTAACAGCATCTGTGTACCAGGAACTGTACAAAATGGCATCAGAAATCAACCACAGATTCCATATTCCATCGTATTTCACAACAAACAATGAAGTAACAAAATGCGTCTTCTCACATCATCTCACATCGAGTAAAACGCAGATTGCTAAGAGCATCTCCAAAGCAATCATCGATGGATCCCACGAGAACATCTTCTTTGGACTATACAACACAGGCAACGAGTGTCTGAGGAGAGTCTATGAAAGAGGAAGAGCAGGTGAAGATGCTTACACACTTCAATCAATTCATAACTTCAACAAATACTACAATCGCATCTTCAATGTCATTTCAAATTCGAATGGCCTCGTTTTCTCGGAATATGTTCAACAAAACGATTAAATTTTATATGTTTAACTAAACAAAATTAATGATTTAATTATTTTTATGTATCAATAAAACAAAACAAATATAAAATAGATTCAGCTGTAATACTTTCTGTGAACAATCTGAATACCTTCTTCCTTGTATTCTGCGCGGTCAATCATCATTGCCGGGAAGGCCTCAAGAGATCCAAGAACACTTCCACCAATCCACACAGCATTTCTGCGCTCTGGAGTGGCAACAACTTTGACGGTCATTGAAGGTGTCGCCATAGCGATGACTTCCTTTTCGACACGCTCTGGAAGTCCCTTGAACATCGATGTGCCACCAACTAAAACGATATTTCCATACATCTCTTTGCGAACGTCAGTGTCGCAGCGCTCAAGTGCAGTGTATATCTGAAGCTGAACGCCATCAGCTTGAACACCTGCGAGAGACGGTTGGAAGAGGATCTCAGCTGTTCTGAATCCTTCAGATGTGTATAGAAGTTGATCACCAGAAGGCATGTTGACAGATTGTGTCTCTATCTTTCCTTGCTGCGCCTTCTGTTCTTCTGCCTGATAATCGTACATAACAGAACAGATTCTTTCCTTAAGCTGTTGGCAATCCTCGAGCTTCAGAGACTCCGGGTTAACACCGCGATCAAGGAGTGTCTTTTGGAGGTGCTTTGTGATGTCAGCACCAGAGATTGTGCTCCTCATAATCGCGTGTGGAAGTCCATACGCTTCGTAGATAGGAACAGTGAAACTAACGCCTTCACCGGCATCCCACACGACTCCTGTTGTGCATCCAATGGAAAATAGAGCGAGAACTGCCTGCATTCCTAAATAGAAACCTGAAACATTGAATGTCTCGAACATCATTTGTATCTTTTTCTCGCGGTTCATTCTAGGCGACATCGGCTTCTCCGCAAGAATGACTGGGTGCTCTTCTGGAGCGACAAGAAGTTCATTGAAAAATGTGTGATGCCAGATCTTTTCGATATCGTCCCAATTAGATATTGTACCGTTCTCTATCGGTTGCCTGAGCACCAGCAGATCTGATTTTTGGACGGCCTCGAATCCTACGAAGAAATCTTTATTCTGGCCGCCAACCATTTGCATGTTGGACTTAGGAGAGCCGATAATTGTGGGAAAGACCGATTTGGGAGCCTCGGCGCCGGCAAAACCGGCTTTTGTGAGGCCAGTGCCGTTATCGATGACAATTGGAACTCCCTGCATTAAAATTAAAAACGTTCATTTTCTGACACTTTACTTTACATGTCAAATTTTGTTTCTCAAATTTTTTGGTTTCAAATGATAATCAGAGTGTTTGATGGATGTGCGTTTGCATCTTTAGATTAATCTATAGTAGGTGCTTCAATCACAGCTAATAAACGCATTTAAATAACCAATTGACTGCAATTTCTAGGTAATCTTTATTGAAATGATTTTTAATTTTATATGTCAAAATGATATCAAATTTACGTGCCAAAATGATTTTTATATGTCAAAATTTGATTGAATGTGAGATTATTTAAAAACTAAATGCAAATCTCTCTGCTTTGTGGAGCAAAACAAACTATTGTTAAAAATCAAATCATTTTTCAAATGGAATCAAGAGAAGCAGAACTTTCCAGCATATTAACTGCAAACAACTATGCAGCTCTGTCTGAGTACACGAGGAGTCAGGAAATTTTGTTTGAATTAACCACTAATTTCATATCATTGACTAATCAAGAGATACAAAAATTCATTTTGCAATTAATAAGCAAATGGTATCGATTCAACTTTCAAGATTTAGCCGCTGAGCTTCTTCAGCCTCTTTATACTCTATTATTTGAGACAATTCCACAATATTATACAAATTATCAAGCAAATTTAGCAGAAGAAATAGCGGAGGCTCAATCTCTCTTCGTTGTATGCAATTATCCACAGAATTATCAAGAAATTTGGGAAATAATTTTTAGATTTACACCAGTTATCACGCACAAATTCCTCATTCACTTCGGTATGGAAACTTCTGTCTTAGCTCCATCAAGAATCGAACTGTTTCAGAATCTTAAAGCCGCTCTAAGACAATCAAACGTATTAAATTCGATAATTACTTATACATGTGATCTTATGAGTACTGAAATCATAACAGCACTCAATATTCTTGTTGAATATATACCGTGGTGCGATCTTGACTTTATTAATAATGAACAAGTTTTTGCACTTCTTCAAAATGCGATTGAGTCAAAGCCAACAACTGCTTCTGCATTGAATGTTTGTAATAACTTAATTAAACGAAGTATTAATGATCCAAACCTTAGTACACTTGTTACATCATTTGCTGATTTAGAACACTTAACGCAAATACTAGAAGCATTCTCAGATTCATCTGAAGTACAGAATTCTATTGCTACTTTAGTTGCAACCGTTGGTTTGATCACATATGATCAATCATTCTTCGAATTCTCTTTGCAATTACTTGATATCAGCGAGTACTGTGCTGTAACTGTTTCTCCATTTATCTGTTTCTACATTAGCCAACAAGACAAAGAGAATTATGATTTTCAACAATCATTTGAAATGGGATTTAATCATTTGATTACTTTCTTCAACTCTGAAGTTTCTCCATCGCTTTATTACACATTTGAGAACTATGCTGTCGCCTTCACGAATATCTGTGTTACATGCTGGACTCTTGATGCTCAAGCATGTGGAAAATATCTTTTTACAACCCTCGCTGAATTAAATCCACTAGAAGCACCAGCGCTTGTTGGAGCGCTCTCTTTCCTTGCTAAGAGGCTCACTAAAGTCTTGTATTCATTCAACAAGCATCTTGAACAATTTGTGAGCAAATCTAAACCAATCATTACAATTGAACCACCTTTCTCTGTTCATCAGGTTATTGCATTTTATTCGTTCATCCAACTGAGTCTTGTAGCTGTTGATAAGATCAGAGGCAATGAAGGCCACATAATTTTGCAAACATTCATCAACATAATTGAACAGTTTAAGATGGATCCTGCATCATTGTCATCTGTTTTGACTTTATTGGCTGATTTCATTAATGCACTATCAAAGCTTATCCAGGGCGAATATCAACTTGCAACTGATCTCCTTGCATCATGGAACCCAGAATATGTATCTGTTGGAGCTTCTTTGCTTATGTGTTCACCGGAGTCAGAGCAAAGATTTGCTGAGATATTCCCAAGCTTTGAACAAGCAATAAGAGATACTCCACCTGACGCAGCTGAATTTCACAACATTCTTCATTGCACGCTGATATTTATCATGCGCAAGACTAACAAGAACGCAGATAACGAGCCATACATACAGTTCCTCAGCAATGTACAGCAGTATGTAATCGGTGATGATATCTTAACTTCAGCTTTTATTGAAGCCACAAAAACATTGACAAGTGAGAAATTATTCGACTACATTCTTCCTTTCATGCCAAACGTCAACGGCCCAAAGGGCCTTTATAGCCTCATTTCATGCTTCTTCGGATACCTCAGGATCCAATCCAGCTTCGATCAAACAGATTGGCTGAATAACTTCATATTAACAGCATTCAACGGAATTTGCCAATGTTTGGATGTCGATAGAACAAGGAAAGGCCATAACAATTATATAGACTTAGCGTTCAGAGAATTCGCAGATACATTTAAGCTCGTTAGTGACTACATTTCGCCGGAAATCCACGAACAAATATTCGCATTTGCGAAGATGATATATAACCAGGTTTTGGATAGACCTGAAATTTACACAGCTATATTATCTCTTCTCGCTGGATTTGCTAAAGGCCACCCAGATGCTATTTTTGAGATCATATCTATGTGCCCCGTCCCAGTGACTCTCGCTGCTGAATTGGATCGCAATCCTGTTGTTTTATCGCTCTTATTCAAGAGGACAAAGAATATCTACAACAAGTTGAATAAAATCGACAACGATAAACTGCAGATGATCATTGCATCTGTTTCCAATCTCGGCTTAGATCCACAAGGAGTTGGTGAATTCCTTCTCGGCGAAAATACAGAAGAGACTGTTGAAGGATCAAGAAGAATATATATTGATATGAGAAAGGTTATTGACGCCCTTGGAATCTAAGAAAAGTATTGTATAAAATATATTATATTTATATGCGCACCCTCATCATATACAAAACATTTATTTATTTCGATTTTGCACCTCTTACTGATTGACAGAAGTCAACAAGAACAATTCTATTATCTATAACTGCATGCTGCATCTTTCTGAATGCATTTTCAGCCTCAACTGCTTTCGAAAATTCAACAAATCCATAACACTTCGATTCATTTGTTTTCTTATCTCGAACTAAATCAACATTCGTGACAGTGCCAAACTTTGAGAAAACAATCTTCAGACCATCCTCTGTTGTCCTTGGATGAAGTTTACAGACAAAGAGAGTTGTGTCTGGAGGTTTCGCATCAACATCAGGAATATCTCCAAGCATTTCGAGAATCTCTGCATTGTGCTGAGTTTTTAGCTTTTCTAATTGCTCTAATTCTTTCTGTGGATCTGTTAAAGGAATATCTTCGTTATCTTCGAGTCTGTCTATTTCTTTTATCGTGTCAAAAGGCTTAAAACGAGTCAGAAGTGATTCGAAACCAGGCGGATCATCGAATGGATCAAATAACACTTTCGTTCCTAATATACGAATGTTTTTATGTGGTCTAAACTTATTATCAACGAATTCTTTAGATATTGACTTTATTAACTCGAAGTTTTCTGAAACAATTCCAAAAATTGTTCGAATCGAATCAAATCTTGATAAATCTCTGCCTAAAGTAATGAAAAATTCTGACGTATTTTGGTCTTTTCCTGCATTGTACGTACTCAAAAAGCCTGGTGTTGAATGAGTCAAATTTTTATTAATTTCATCTTTAGCAAACATTGTGTCATTGTTTGTGAGAAGTTGGTATATCGATTTTCCTCCAGGATTTTGTAAGTTTCCAACGCGGCAATAAAAATCCTGCATTATCTCTAAAAATAGCGAATTTTTGAAGTAATTAATCTTGGCGAGTTTCAACATATTGAATCCCTGCATCGGTGCTGTCTTTAGGAACAAATCTACGACAAATGTTCCTCGTGATGTGATAAAAGCAATTGACATCAAAAAATAATGAACTTTTACTATATCACCAAACTGGCCCAGAGCAGCAAAAATAACATATTTTATTATTAATGCTCATTAAACATCAAATCTAAAAATTTTGACGTCACGAGAGTGAAATCTGGCATGTAAATAGAATTTATTTGGCAAAAAGGCGCTATCTATGGTATTTTCATTATCAATCAAAGGAACAGAACAATGAACAGGACGATTTGCATAGCAAAAGGAGATATTTCTCTCTGTGCACTATTAATATTGGCTGTGTTTTATAGCAACATAATGAACCAAAATGTATTTTTGACATCGAATATTTACATGTCAAAAATAGAAATTATGATATATTTACATGAGGAATTGGGAAAATGTAACGATAGACCACTCTATCGTCGCTAACTTTGGAAAGAGTTCCCCAGTGCCGACGACAATGTATCAGGCGATCAGAGCGTATCCATCAGGTGGAAATACCGAAGTTTCGCTCGATTTTATCTTCAACATTTGAAATCGAAATTCAAAATTTGACAACAATGCATCAACATTTCATAGCCACACCAGGCGTTTGCTTTATAATACAATTTTACTTTCTTCACCTTCCAAAATCTAATTTTTACGGATCGAAAAATCAAATGTACTACAAATACACTATCTCAGACAAAGTTTGTTTAATGTCTGAATTTCACATAATGTATGTGTTACAATTATTGTATTTCCAGCACAAAATCCAACAATTTCACCAAATCACAAATAATTCCCGAAACAATCAGGCATATGGCGCAGTGGATAGGCTTAAATATGCTTCTACAGACCTTTTATACTCCAAACTTGTTTGTATACAGTATAAATGATGGTTTAGTGAAGTGCACGTTTAAAAATACCATCACCTCATCGGATGATCATTTATTCACTGAATATCAACCGCAGACAAGCTCTTTATCGAATAGACAGTTCTACAGAAGTAAAAGCTAAATATTAAAATTCAGATATTTTACATTTTTTATCATTTCGAATAAACTATACTGTGTATCAATATATAAAGCTGTATGTGATAAATGGTATGAAAGTAAGCCTCGAATAACAATTTTTTATTTTAAGTAAATTGATGCATAGTAAAATACGATTATTTCGTGCGTATGAGCAGTATCGCATGTAGTAAATGGAAATGGCGATTAAAATTAATATATTATCACTAATCTTTTTGTTGAAATTGTAAAATATGATAAAATGCTTTAAAAATGTAAAAGCCTAAACTTGCATGCTCACTCCATCTCTTCGTTGTGGGGGTTTCCAAGCCAGATATTGCATATCTGTGTCGAATATTCTAAGTTTCGTCGATGAACGACGAGATTCGTTGATTTGCTTGATGTGATAGTACTAACACCACTTTGCGTGAAAAAACCGTCAGCCATCAGTCAAACAAAGTGGCTTGGGTGCAAATCAGATTCTATCATTTGTAAAAATGAAAATTTTCACGATACTAAGCAATTCGCTCAGATAACTTCGATAAAATGTGTTATTTTACTATGTTAGATTTTAGAAAAAAATGTTGAAATCCATTGAAACTTGAAAATTAACATTAAAAATGCCAAATATTATCACACAAAGTGACATTTCCATTGATTTCATAAAATCTATTGAGTGTGTTTGGACTAAACTCTGGCTATAAAATGTGTTTTTATGACAAATTGACCAATACAATCATTTTTACAAAAGTAATAAAAATACGATGATTTTTCAAAAGTAATTCCAATACGAATAACTGTACCCTAAACTTGAAATGTCCATTCAAGAAATGCATGATTTTTAAGTAATATCTTCAATATTTTTATACAATTAAAGAATATGAATACCTTTTGTTAACTATATGTTCGTCACTGCGTTTGGAGTTAGAAAGTTCACACTTGTTTAATGTAGAATGAGTTGAATACCAAAATATTTGAAATTATTGAATCAAAATAAATAAAATCATGTTGGAATAGATGTGAGATATCCCCATGAGTGAGAAATGCTTAAATATAGCGCGAACATAGCGAACATCGATCAAAATAAATGATTTTCCATCAATGATAAATAAATTCGACAAAATATCATTGTAGAAATTCCCATTTGCATATGTAAAGTCCATTTTCATTAGCAAAAATCACAGAAAAAGAAGGGAAAAATCAATCAAAAAAAAAATTAACACTTTTCAAAATGACTTAGTTTTCATATAGAAAAAATAGAAATAGCTTATTTCGTTGAAATAAATTCAATTGAAATCTGAACCGCAATTGAAAATTTCAGAAAAAAATATCGTTCAAAAACCAATATACTGTATTCATATTGATGCTTAATATTATACAAAATTGTAAAATGGTGGTATTTAAAGGGTAAAAATTAAATCATAAATTTAGATACTACTTCAAATGTTGATTTGTAAAGTGTGATTTTCTCAAATAATGGTAAATAAAGGGTAAATTTCAATTGAAAAATATTTATTATGGAACATAGTCTATGTCGATCAATAATTATGTTTTGTAAATAATGGGTAAATAAAGGGTAAAAATTGAATGTCAGTTACGAAGTCTTCAAATCACTTCACAAATGTTAGGTGCTTTCCTTGCAACAGCTTCTAGCAAGCTCTTCATGGAGCACGAGGAGAAGGCTTTTGTCTCCTGGATGCGCTCCACAAACAACATATTCGTTGGCGACGAATACCACTTCCGCCTTGGTGTTTACCAGACAAACCAGCGCCGTGTCCGCGAGCACAACAAGGCTAACCTCGGCTACAAGGTTGAGATGAACCACTTCTCCTGCATGACACCAGCTGAGTACTCCGTCCTCCTCGGCCACAAGTCCGCTGGCAAGATCCTCGGCGAGGCTAAGGTCTTCAAGGGTGATGTTCCAGACTCCAAGGACTGGCGTGATGACGGCATCGTCAACCCAATCAAGGATCAGGGCCAGTGCGGCTCTTGCTGGGCTTTCTCTGTCGTCCAGGCTCAGGAATCCCAGTGGGCTCTCAAGAAGGGCAAGGCTCAGCTCCCATCCCTCTCTGAACAGAACATCGTCGACTGCGTTACAACATGCTACGGCTGCAATGGTGGTGATGAGTACCTCGCTTATGACTACGTTCTCCAGTACCAGAAGGGTCTCTGGATGACAGAGGCTGACTACCCATACACAGCTCGCGATGGCAAGTGCAATTTCAACGCTGACAAGGGTGTCACACCCATAAAGTCATACTACCGCCCAACAACAACACAGAATGAGGATGAACTCAAGGCTGGCTGCTACAACGGCGGTGTTGTTTCTATTGCTATCGATGCTTCTGGCTGGGACTTCCAGATGTACTCCTCTGGTATCTACAACCCATCTCGCTGCTCCTCCACAGCTCTCGATCACGCTGTCGGCCTTGTTGGCTACGGTGCTGAGGGCACAACAGCTTACTGGATCGTCCGTAACTCCTGGGGCACATCTTGGGGTGAGAAGGGTTACATCCGCATGATCCGTAACAACAAGAACAAGTGTGGTGTTGCTACAGATGTTATCATCCCGAACGTTCAGTAAATTATTAAAATTTAAGTGGTGATATTCGGTTAAATTTAAATCTATTTTTCAAAACACATTTATTTCTATAAAACAAAAGATTAATAATCAATAAGATCTTCTGGGAAAATATTCCACTTCATTGATACTTTTTCGGGTGCCTTTTCGGATATCATATCAGTCGATGCTTGGAGGAAGTTCTGGCATCGCTTTGGATCGAATATCCTGCTCGTCTTTGACGGAAGAACTTCTTGATTCGTTTCATCGACATCAGGGAAATCGAATTCAATTGATTTCTCGACTTCAGATTCATGCGCCATTTTCTGACGCTTTGGATACATCGTGTCTATGTCTTTCTTCGCTGTCTTGTAGACTTTGTCCTTCTCGCCCTGTATGAAGGAGTATATTCCTGCACAGCACTGCGCTCCGACATCCTCCCAAAGCTCTCCGTCATAGAGATATTCAACGTTCTCTCCTGAGAAGACACCTCCGAAGCTTGTTTCGATCGTGAAACTTTGCACGACATTGAGCTCCGTACGAATAATGATTCTTCCCGCACCAGATCTATCCTCTGGATACGAGAAAACGCAGTTGCGCCATGAGAATTTGTTGCAGAGCAGCGAAACGATTCTCGGATATAATTTCTCGTAATGTTCGATATCAGTGCCTTCATTAGGGCATCCAAACGCGAATGTTCCATCTAATCTTGAGTGCCCGTGGAAATCTAATGCGATGGCAACATTCCTTTCGGATGCAAGTTTCTTGAAGAGCTTCTTTGTGTTCAATATAACAGGGTGAATGACAGCATCGGGATTCTCCCACATTCTATTAAGATCATTTCCGGAGAGCGATGTTCTATAAAATCCCTCTATAACGCCATCGATGTTCAACATAGGGATGATCTTTATTATGTGGTTCTTGCGAATGTATTCAGCTTCTGGACAGTTGCTGAGCAAAAATGACATAAATCCGCGCATCAAGAAACTTGAGTTTGATTCTCCAGGATGGATGCGTGCTGTAATGAAAATATATGGTTTCAGAGCATACTCTATAGGTCCTGGTTCGTCCAGTGTCAAAACTGGGCACTCTCGTCCACCAGCTGTCTCACATAAAATTGCAGATTTGAGATTTTCGTTTTGAGACGTCCAATTGCCGATATCTCTCATGAGGTCACTGTATGTGTATGGGAGAGCATAGCACATATAAATAATATCTTTGTTATAAGGAAAATCAATTGTAAAAGTGACTGTTGATCTTTTTCCTTTTCCTTTTTGTCCTGAGAAGACACCATATGAATAGGAGTCTCCTCCACGTGTCCAGGAGATGTTTTCAGTTTGGGCGCGAATATGTGAATAATAAAAAATCTTTGCGCCACGATCAAACAGACTTTTGCCTTTATGGAATCCACTGATGTAAAATTTGTAATCTCTTTCTTTTCTTGCGTTTAAAATTTGGAAATAAAACCATTGGCAAGATCCTGATTTGTTCCGATCGTATTCGAGTACTAAATGATACGTATAACCGCCGAGGTAATAAACTTTCGACAAATTTCCGCTTTCGAAGTGAGATTCGAATCGCAAAACGATATCTATTGGATCTGTAGCGGGAGGAAGGCAATTTTCTGGGTGCAAAACGTCGTATATTAGTTTTCCTTCGTTCCATATCGTAGGATATTGCGCTAATTTAACTACAGAGGCGCGATTTGATTTTTCTTTTGAATATTTACCGAGATGTATAGCATATGTGTGGTCCTTTATCGATTCCGTCGGGTATTCGATTATCTCCTCGTTCTCATCATTATCGTGATGAACTTGTCCCGTTTCATCATCAAAATCAGAATCACTTGACATTAAAAAAATGAAAACTTTTTTATTTCGAAATTGGTGAACACAGAGATAACTGTTTTATGACACATTTTGATTTTATCAATAAAAAACAACATGTTGAATAAATCTAATTTTGTATGACAATGCACTTGTTTAATTCATTTTTTATTTATATAACTATATTCTACACATCCACCTCTAGTTTTCTTATTGTTCTCTAAATACAGTTTCTTTTTGATAATAAGTTATTCACTCAACAACACTCCCGAAAATATCTTTCTTATTTTTGATGTTAAGGATGTTATAAATCACAACTTTTTTTGTTGCCTTTATAACTTGGAATAGCATTGACTCACATGTTTAAAGCTTATATGGTACTATACTACTATACGTATAGAATATGTGTCTTGAATGATGTTTCGATAACAGTAATATCTGCCAAATTAAAATTTCGAATTTCGTCGCAACATGTAAAGTTATAAGTTTGAATCCATAGCACTGTTTTCCAAAATGTGTATCAGTATTGTGCATAATTGCAAAGGATAAAACCTAATATTCGAAGCTTTGCTCTATTTTTAATTTTGAATGAATTGTTCAAATATTTGAAAGAAAAAATTCATAATCATATTGAATTTTAAAAATCAATCAGAGTCTCACCCAGGCAAGATAAATCAGAATAACTTTAACAATATAACTAGCTCATTTTAAAGATTAGTGCTATGGATTGAGTTTTGAAAAAAAGTCTAATATTTAAAGAAAATTAAAAATAATTTTTTCGAATATCAAAGATATTCGGTCAATATTAATAAAGCATAAAATTTAAAGCTATTAGGTAATGCATGTATCACCAAATCTAAATTTGGATGGTACTATGAGGCAGTGCATTTTTTTCAAAAACCACTCAACCCCAATTGAATGCATTTTTTGAAAAAATCAATAAATGATGAAATGTGAGTATGCAATGTATATATATTCTAAATTCAATAAAATGACATCGAAAAGATGTATTTTCAATATTTCGTAGAATCATTTTGCCGTATTAGTACTTTCTAATAGCAAGGATAACAGTCCGTGTATTTTGCTGACGGTGCAATGGGTTTCCTAATGTAACTTAGCTCGGATTTCCATGGTTAATTTTTTTATACAACAAGTTTCGGTGAACAATGGTGGTATGAAGACGGCAATCGATAGGTAATTGTTTGTGTATCTTGTAATCAGCGCTTCCTTTGCAGAACAAGCTGATTTGGCGGGGAGCAAAGGAATAATAAACGTTCACATTTATAAACAGAGAAGTAATTTAATCCAACAAATGGGCATACAATCGTGTATAGCAATTGTTTATTCGAAAATTATCGCCAAAATTTGGTTCCAGCACATATTATTCACAAGATTTTTGCAAAATAGCATTATATTCGCAAAATTACCATATGATTATATAATAAAACCGATATTATGCAGTCTAGAGAATAAAAGGTGCCTTTTCCGCTCGAAATCAGGAAATCTTGTTATTTACGATAAATTTTGAGTTCCAAACTATAAATTTATATTTAATTATATACCATTTGTTAGAGTTCTATGCAAAAAAATTAAATATCAAACCAAAAGTCGCTAATCTGACATCCCCTCAATTTATAAAATGTTTATAAGTCGGTGAATAAGCAAAATTAAAGTCTCAAATTTTAACTATGATATATGCTATATTTATGCAACATATCTATAGAAGTTAGGGCATCCTTCAAAATCAAATACCAATTGGAGATTGGAATATTTGAAGCTACAAAGTTATCGAATTATATTACAAAATTGGAGCTGATAGCTTCAAGAATATATTTATTTTGAAATTATCTTGGTGAAATATTTATTATAATCTTGTCCAATAGTTACATATGTTGTACTTTGTTTAATTATATCTGTTTAATTGAGTGATATCGGTATATTTTTAGAGATAACACGCACTTTTATTTCATGATAAATTGAAAGGACCAATGTAACCTTTTGGGGTTCACCCCCTGCTTTATTTTCTCGAATTTAAAATAGAGCGGCCATCATTAATATGTTTTATGATAATTTAGTTCCCAATGTCTTGTACGTATTATAATTCAAGCAAAAATGATTAGTCAGAAAAATAATTTTCGAAAATTTTGAACATTTATTTTTTAAAAAATGTGACAAAAATCAATACCTCATAGAATATTTTGAGTATTTGGAAACGGTTACATTGGTCCCTTAAAGTGTACAAAGAATGTGTGTTTGGACATTTGGATTCACATACAATAATGGCTTAGTTCATAGCTAACAATCACATCAAATTAGTTAATTAATATCAAGTTTAGATTCATCAAATTTAGTCCCTAAAAAATAATATCGGAAATCCAATAAAAATTGTATCCTTGTTTAAAAGCAAATGAAGTTTGAAGAAAAAAACCAAAATCATAAAATGCGGTTTTAGTTCGAATGCAAATAAATTAAAGTTTAATTATCAGCGAAATCACTGCCTCCTTTTTGTTTGATGGCAGTAATCATTGGTTTGATGGCGCCAGGATTGTCTGTGCTCCCCCAAATTCTTGCAACGAAATCTCCAAGATATGCACCATATTCGTCGAAGAAATCTTTATCACCGAGTTTATCATAAATGGTCTTTATCAAAGTCACTTCGTTCTTAGCAATGTATTCATCCTTAACATTTTCGTCCATAAAAGGTACATTTGGAATAATAATAGGTTCAAGCTTATTCGATTCATCGAATCTCTTCACATATGGAAGAATCATACCTGTGAACAAATTTTCGTAGCTATGTATTCTCACAAGGTAGTTTTACATGATTTCCATATAATCTTTGTCATGTTTGTTATCATGATATGACATAATCAGCTTAATGACAAGGAATGATATAACGAAATCATCATCAACCATTTCTTGAACGATTTTAAGAAGTTTGTTGGAATCTTGGATTGGTTTGATAATATTTTTCAGTTGCAACAAGCGAATATCACCTTTGTCGAGATTTTCAACATCCTCAAATGTTTGTGTGTTACTATTCATACTCTGTTCCATAACTAAAAGCATAACAAAATTCAAGTTGTAAAACTGTATATAATCATCGCTCCTGTCAAGGGTGTTATGAATCTCTTGAAGCAATGGCATTAACGCAGCTGGATCATCGAGGATAGGGCATAGGATTTCATCCAGAATGTTGACTCGGACGATATTTTGTTGAACGTTATTTTCGTCATCATCATCGTCATAATAATAGCAATCATCATTGTCATAATCATCATTCACAATCTGCGGAATTTGGATTTTCTTTGGGAATAAACAATTTTGTGGGAATAGCAATATCAGTTTGAAAAATGCATTTTCATCAAAAACTTGATAGTTATTTATATACGATTGAAAAGTATTAAGGAAGACTTTTACAGTGTCTTGAGAGAGATTTTTGATGAGATCAAATACGGTGACAATTGACTCAAGAATAATGGCAAGGACGCAATTTTCTTTGTTTCTGTTTTTGTTCAAATAAAGTATTTTTGAAAGACTCATTTACCGGCTCACGAATTTGCAAAATTGATTCAAAATAGAAATGACATTATTTTCGTTATCAATAAATTGAACAATTGTATCGAAAAGCTGTTTTGCATTCTTTAGCGATTCTTCGTGTAAAAACATTGGGAAAACGAGATAACCTATATATTTAATAATGAGTGATTGATATTGTTTTTGTGAATATGCTTTTGCAATGAATGGGAATGTAATTGCTGGGTTATTTTTGATCTGATTATAGAATTCTTGAGCTTCTGTATCATTCGTAATGTTTTTGAGTTGATTGTAAAGCGTTTTTTCTCTCAGTGAAGAGAGTGCACTATTGGATTTGTTTGCTTCCATAACTTTTTGGAAATAATTGTTTTCTTCTGGATGATCATCAGATCTGTGAATGAATTCATGAATTCCTCTTTTTCCTGCATACTATAGCTTTCGAGTAATTTAATTATGATATTTGCATCTGGTAAAAAGTGCTCGTTTTTAGAATGAACTGATCTTCCAAGCAAGAGCTGTGTAACATCGAAGTGTTTTCCGCTATAAAGCAATCTGAGAACATTTTTGAGCTGATATTGAACATTAATTTCTGTGTCACTGTTGAGTATATCTATGAATATATTTTCCATATCAATATCAAGCGCTCCTGTTTTGAGATAAAGATCAGCGAGTTTGTTGTAGTCATTACATTTAATAAATTCGAAGGTTAACTCTTCATCAATAATGATAAGTTTGAGGTAAATCATGCGTTCCTGTGGTGATTTAAAGAAGAACGAATGAATGAAAATATTCATATCGCTGAGCTCTTCTTTAACATCTTTGATGTAGCGTTCCATTTTAAGCACTGATTGGCAATCTTTAGATAATTTTGGCTTTTGTTTGTTTTCCATTACTTGGAACAAATATTGGATAAACTATCGCCTGATTTTTTTATAATTCACATCAAAGTGATCAACAACATCATTGCGGTTGTATCCAAGACTGCAGAAATTCTCTTTTTGTGTGATATCAATTGATCGATTTCCTTTTATGTAATAACGAGCCAGCGATTTGATGCCGAACGCAAGGTTGATAACTTCAATCAATAGTGATATTGATGTGTTTGTACAAGCCGATAAAATTTTCTTTTGATTATCATATTGACAAATAACCGGTATTTTTGGTACGTTAGTGATATCATTGCTGGGAATTGTTACTGTGACAATTTGTGCTTTAATGGTACATTGGAGCTGTGATGAAAATCAATTTTGATATCATTTGGTTTGAGGCCATATATTGCTGCAATGATGGAATAAAGTCTATTGCTGCTCCAGTTTGCTCCAACTTCGATTGTTTTGAAGCCTCTGCTGGATTCCAAATGAATTTGAACGTTTTCGGATTTTGCACGATATTCTTCTTGTGTATTGAAACTGGTTGATGACATATATCACAGGAACTGTAAACAGCGTGATAAAGCTGTACCATTGTTATTATATCGCAAACATGCTTGAATAATAGGAATATCTGCTATTTTCGAATCAAATGACGGAGATATTGCTTTCAAAAGGGTAAAAGATAAAATTATGGTATTATCTTCTGATGCTTCAGAGAAGTATCTTATTAAAAATAAAATTGCACATTTGCAGAATTTTTCACTGTAACGTTTATTAGTAGCTCTGTTCTTCAAAAAGTTAATGTCCGACTTCTGAATACTGTCAACTTTGATTGAATTATCAGAAATGAAATTGTTCATCAGGATCTGAAAATCGTTGTCGTACTTCCACGTATCGTCGCAAGAAGAGTCATCTCTCTTGAAAGCTTCACAGAGATTATGAAATCTTTCGAGAAAAATGGCCATAAAAAAAAGTAAAAAAAACTAAATCACTTTTGGCATCTGATTTTTTACATGGCAAATTTTATTGTTTGATTTGTTTTGAGGTAAAAAGAAGTGCTATTATAATAATTAAACAAAGAACTCTCAATAAACTTTAAGCCGAGAACAGATCATTGATATATTTCATATTATATTGATAATCAAATGAATCAGTTGATTGCTTCCCCCAGAAAAGTGAAATTGTTCATGGTGTTAAATTGTTAACATTGTTGATACAATCTAAATTATTATTGATAAATGAAAATGGAAGCATTATATATTTAAATGAGGGGTTTCAACTCTCTATTTTGGCTCCTGGCCACTTTCAAGCTACCAGACTTTGTATGTAAGCTTGCAAAGGTACCACGATGCTTACACTCCTTTTTCAATTCACAATTCGCCTTTTTAACAAAGATGCAAATCATATTCTTAGTGAAAGGTGCTTTTTAACACGAGAAGCATTGAGAATATAACACACAAGCTATTTTCATCAATATTACATACTAAAACCTCGATCAAAAGCCTTTATCGTTGATATCAAAATTCAATTTCGTCAAGAATCCGAAATAAGACTGATCAAAGCTTTCCAAATTTATACATGAGTAACACGTAGTTAGAATTTCAGATACAATTATTCATTATTGTATAAACTTCTAATTTCAAAATGTCGATTTACAAGTTTGAAAGCATTTTATTTAATAAAATGCAATATATTGTCTTTGCAACTAATCCTGCATAAAATGAGCTTATGAATTTAATCAATAAGTAAATAGCAAAATAATTACTTTAAAGTAACACCTCATACATGTCATCTCTTACATCACAGTTTACTTCTTTTAAAACAACAAACACAAAAGGACTTAGATCTTGTTCAGTAATATTGATACGAATTTTAGCAGGGTACAGCACATTTTCTTCCTGTTGCATCTATAATGAGCCTGTCAGAAATACGTTTTTTGGAGTGATCCGTTACATTGTTTTGTGCCAATTTGTTAGTTGAATGTAGTATTGTCTAACAGTTTGACATTGGAAAAACTTGAAATTAATGCAAATTGTCAATAAAAAATAATATTGAAATTTCAAAAAAGGTTTTTTGTTTTCATGAATACCAATAATATCGAATATTGCATTAATAATGAATGGCAGTATTGCTTTAGAGACTTGCACTTCAATGTATATCATAGAAATGAAAGATCTCAGAATTATCATGCAACAATAGTATATTAGAATGTGCTATTCAGTCTATACTAGTGTGTTCTGATGTGATTGCGATCCTTCACTTGAAAAGAACAATATTATCTGGATAAAATGAATCATTGATGATATTTCTAAAAACGAGATTGGCACATTAATGCTAAAGTATTAATGGGGTCTTTTTGTCGATTTATTTTTTTGGAAAATTCTGTACAAATTGCACAGAAATAAAAGCTCATTTTTTCTTTAAAAAATCGAATTTTAGCCGGAGTGTCAGAAATAACCGAAAGTTCAGAAATAAAAACGCTTAATTTTTGGTATATGAACTAGTAATCATATGCATAGCATTTTTGTTTACCTACCAACATCTCATTTTTGTAACCTAAGGGTACTTTTAGTTGTTTATTCTAATAACAGTATCAATTGTAGATTCTAAATATATAATTATTTTTGAAAAAGGACTAAAAATTGAGAGTTGAAACACCTTTTTAAACTTGCTAAGCTTTTCAAGCGATCATTCAAGCTTAGACCTTGACGATCCAGCCCTCTGGAGCCTCAACATCACCATACTGGATGCCGACGAGCTCGTTGTAGAGCTTCATTGTGATTGGGCCGACCTCTGTCTCAGAGAAGAAGACGTGGAATTTGTCGCCATGCTGGATGCCACCGATTGGGGAGATGACAGCAGCTGTGCCGCAAGCGCCAGCCTCCTGGAACTTGTCGAGTTCGTTGATTTGGATGTCGCCCTCGATGGCCTTCATACCGAGGCGGTTCTCAGCGAGCCAAAGGAGGGAGTACTTTGTGATGGATGGGAGAATAGATGGGGAGAGTGGTGTAATGAACTCGTTGTTCCTGGAGATACCGAAGAAGTTAGCAGAGCCGACTTCCTCGATCTTTGTGTGTGTAGCTGGGTCGAGGTAGATGCAGTCACCGAACTTCTTCTCGTGAGCATCGAAGCCTGGAAGGAGGGAAGCAGCGTAGTTGCCACCGACTTTAGCAGCACCTGTGCCCTGTGGAGCAGCGCGATCGAAGGTTGTGACAATGAAGTTTGTTGGTCTAAGTCCACCCTTGAAGTAAGCGCCGACTGGGGAGCAGAAGACGGAGAAGATGTACTCTGGAGCTGGTTTAACACCGAGGTTAGCGCCGACACCGATCATGTATGGTCTAAGGTAGAGGGAAGCGCCTGTGCCGTATGGGGCGAGCCATTTCTCGTTAGCCTTGACGACCTTCTTGCAAGCGTCGATGAACATCTCGACTGGGACGTGTGGCATCATAAGGCGTGTGCAGGATTTCTGCATACGCTTGGCATTCTGGTCTGGGCGGAAGAGGTTGATGGAACCATCCTTGCAGCGGTAAGCCTTGAGGCCTTCGAAGCACTCCTGGCCATAGTGAAGGCATGTGGAGCCTTCATGGATTGTAAGCATTGGGTTTGTTGAGAGTTCTCCCTCGTCCCACTTACCGTCCTTCCAGTGGGCGATGTAGCGGTACTCTGTCTGAACGTAGCCGAAGCCAAGTATCTTCCAATCAATGTTCTCGACCATGATTAGTTTGAAGTGTCAAAACCGATTGAACGATAGAGTATCATTGTTTTTCTGCACATTTTTACTAGAAAATCTGATATAGTTCGCATCACAGAACACAAATCAGAAGGATACTTCTCAAACTCTCACTTCACCTCACTTACCTTCGGCTATCGACATATTTTGCTATTATATATGATAGTGAACACAAGTGACGTGAGATTTATCCTAGCGGTTTTATCACTTTTTCATCGAAGAAAATTTTAAATCAAAAGTTGGATAAAAACTCTAAAAATGTTTGCTTTGTGGTATTTCACGATTTTTAACCATTTTACGGGCGCATAATTTTTTTATCAAAACTGTGATAATATCTTTTAGTAAACAATTTATAGCATTTTCAGATTAAAAACGATAAAATTTGAAGTGAACTAATTGTCAGGTTTCCGATCAGTTTTTTCAAGATTTCCTTTTGTTTTCTGGCTTTCAATCGTTATAAGGGTTAACAAGTATCGGTATTTGAACTGTTTTACGAGGTCTACGGGTCCTAAATCGTCAAATCAAAATTATTTTTTAAAGGTTCATCGAAACGGATAAAGCTGCTTTATAGTTATAACAGCACTGTTTCTGACTTCATTTGTGTGAAGTCTACTGAGTCTAAATCTTCAAATCGAAAATGATTTTTTATTGATTGATTTAGAAAGTTTGTTATCGTATTGGCACTAACAATTGGCTTCATTTGGTTGAAGTCTTAAAGGTTTAAATCTTCAATAAAATTTGTTTTTTGAAGTTTCACTTTATTCCTTCTCAACTGTATCTGTACCTTGATTGCCAATAGTTCTATGAACTCCAGCCCCTCAAAATCTTAAACACAGATAATATATCTTATTTCATTTTTCTTTACATCTTTGTTTTGTTTATGTGTTCACATTACCATATCTGAACGGTTGCCTTATCCGTGCAAGCTCTAAATTGTCTCTATCATGCTTTATTCGATTTTATTGATTAATTTTGTTTTTTGAAGCTTGTAAGTAGGTTATCGACCGTTTGTTGTATTCCTGGTGGATGTGATATCAGCTATATCATAGAATAAAGTTAATTCGCAGATTTCATTTATTATCGTTCACGCCCGCGATGCATAAATTACACCAATATATCTCCCATTGGATCCACTTACGATTGATATCATTGGAATGACTCGAATCGATACATTTATGTTTCGGCAAGAAAAATATTCGTCCTTCTAATGTTTTAGTTATAGGAATCCCTCAACTGCCACCATTGGATTGTAGCTACACCAGTTATATGATCATATCATTGAGGATATATTTGATTGAAAGTTATGATGACTAATAACCTTATTACATTTTCAAGTTTAGACGTTAAAGACGTTAGTATAACGAGGCATCATAGCACTGTCATTGCTCAAGCCTTGGCTGACGCTGTAAGGTCCTGGGTGTACTGTAATATTGGGTATTCTAGCTAGTCTGGCTTCCTTCTTTTTTGCTAAGATATCTTCGAAAATAAAATACTTGTTTAATTTCCTCGTTTTAGACTGGTGCCAAGTTCTTATCGATGTTACTATCGTAATTAACATTACAAAAGTACGTCATGAAATTTGATTTTTTGAACACCAAAGTTACTGATATCTAGACCATGGCTTGAAAGCAGTATGAACGGCAACATACAGTAATGACACTGTTATAGTACAGAGAAAATCTGGTCTACAGTTTTTGAGATCTCAATTCGAATATTCCGTTTAAACAAAATTTCGCATAAAAAAGAATATAGAGTGTATTTCCTTCTACTGATTACTACAGCCGATGCTTCTATTTTAAGCAAATCATTGTTTTTATTTACCATATCAAATTAGATTTTGTAAAAATATGTCTTTTTTTCGATTATTGTTAAATGAATTACATGCAAATGAAGAAAATTAATGTAATATTTTCTCATTCGTCATAAATATAAGATTGTTTTCCAATGCATGGGATTTCAGCTTTATGACTTTATACAAGATTGCACTCAAGTTTCTGTAATACTATTTATATTATACAATCACTCCTATTATTTAAAATATTTCTATTTCATTTACAAAGTCTGTAAAAACTAAAAGGCTCGAAAAAATTCAAAGAAAAAAATTTTAATAGCAAATTATATGCATTTTTATATCTCGAAAACTGTAGAAGCAATTTTATTCAAATCTCTCGTATAAGTCGATCATAGTCACCAAAGTATATAGCTGCAAGTATAGCCTCTAAATATCAGTAATTTTTACTCACCATACCTTTTTGATTGTTCACCAAATATTGATATGATCAAAAAACATTTCTACAGATAACTTAAATATCAGTATGTTTCCTTACATCTGTGAAGATAATTGATTAATACCGTATATTAAAGGAGATAAAGTATATTTTTAATCAAATCATGATTTCATAGACTGCAGATATAACAGATGTATTATATTAAATATTGGTTAATTTGTTTTCCTGATTTACATATGATCTCGGGCCAAAATTGTATATTTGAAATCAAAAGTTTTGTATTTTTGAAATTTCTTTTTGGAAAAATTTTTCAAATGGGGAAACTTGATGATGCCAAGTCGCAAATAATCATTTTGAACGCATACTTGAGTTCAGAGTATAAGAAGACCGCAACCATACTTCAACATTCGTCAAATACGTTAAAATCAAATATATCACTTAAAAAATATGAACAAGCTTTTGAAAATCTCACAATGATATGCTCTTCATATGACAAAGAAACAGCAATCGATTATTTAGTAACCAGTGTGAAAAATGTCCAAGCAAATCTCAATAATATTTATTCATCTAAAGAAATTCCTTCGAATGTTGCAATGGATATTGCAGCAATGTGTTATACTTCGCGTCTTGGCATATTTGATGCTGTTACAAAATACGTAAATCAATTTTTCGTTCCATTATACAAACCGCAAGAAGTCGAAAATCTCGCACATTCATCATTAGTTCCAAAAGAGTTATCGAAGCTAAAACGTCCAGAAAATTACACATTAGAAGAAATTCACATATTTGCACAAAATTATGAAAAATCAATGCGCATTGATTTATCGTGGCTATATGAAAAGTATCCAATTACAAATCAAAGGCCACCTGATCAACGTGTTGATGTCAAACTCGGAGGACGAACATTATCTTCAAGCATTCCCCCTGCTGCTGTTCAAAATTTGGCGGCGACAGCATCGCAGCCGACTATGAGAACAGCTTCGTTACCTCTTCCTGGACCAAAAGATTTCACTGTCAATGATTTTATTGATATGGATAATGAAATCCAGCAGACATTGAAGAGATGGAATGACTTCACTAACATGTGATAACACTGTTTATATTTCAGATTAAATGTTGAGTATTCTTTGTATCACCAAATTGAAATCTGTGAAATCACCACGCTCGTTGTTATGCACCTATGCAATGCATTTTTTCTTGCTTATTTTTTTTTTAATATTATCAAAATTATTTATTTTGTTATTTCGTTATGAGAAGTTAGATTTAGCATTGGAAGCATATTGCAATTTAAATGCTGAAATATAGTGAGATTTTGCACGATATTATATTATTGATAAAGATTTATAAACGACAACATATGAATATTTTTTGATAAATGCATTTAAAACATCATTGAGATTGTAAATATGATATATATTATAATCCAACTGAATCAAAAAAGGACAATTATAAATAACCTTATATATCAAAACGTGACGATTTTCGCGGCTAATTTTTTTTCTCACCAAGTGAATCTTTTGAGGCAAAATCATTTATTTGATTAACAAACAATTGCTTATCATGTGGTGTGTTGATATACAGTCAAAAAGATATATAATGGATATACTTTTATAAAGATAAATTAATGTTTTGGTCGTGATATTTTGTTATTTGTTTAATTCATTTATTTTTAAGATTTGTTTTGATATTCCTTATATATGGCCTACGGAGTGATTAAAAATACAGTTTTTATATTAGTAAATTTCGAACTAAAATAAGAAAAAAAATTCGCGCCATTTTTTTTCAGTTTTTTTTATTGGCCAGATTTTAAATTTAAAATGAGTCTTGGAATTGCAGAACGAAGAACAAAGAGAGGTGTCAAGCAAGTCAACTACAACGAGACGCAAATGTGGAATCGCACGCTTCAAGACTCATCGGACTCAGACGGAGAAGATTCGCATAGTTCGAGAACAAGCGGAAGAAATCAATCCAAATCCAAGAATTACAAGGATTATTCAGACTATGAACTCGAAGAGCAGCAATTCAGCGACACAACACCATCAGAGTCCGAAGATTCTTATGAATCAGAACGTGGACAGAAAGAAACTGATTATGAAGAGTACGGTTATGAAGAGGAAGAAGAGGAATACGAAGATCAACTAATTGTTCAGTCTATTCTAGGAAAGAAAGATACTTTAGATGAAGACGCGCCAGAGAAAAAAGAAGATGTGGAATATTACGTCAAGTTCCAGGATAGAGCGTATATCCACTGCCAATGGTTAAAAGCAAAAGAAATTCAAGAATTAGAAGGAGGTGAAAATGCGCTCACAAGATTCGAAAACAGATGTCACAAATTTGTACTTTCACCTTCCGTCAGTATTGACAATTTGCTCACATTCGAAGATCAGGAAATTAACCAATTTTGGTTCAAGATTGATAGAATCATCGATGAAAGAGGTGATGAGAACGATATGAATGATCTCGAGTATCTCGTTAAGTGGAGTGCTCTCGAATATGATGAAGCAACATGGGAGAAAGCAACAGACGTCATGAAACTCGACAAAGAAAAGATCAAAGAATACAAAGAACATCTCACAATCGCAAACCCGAAGAAGATCCCAGCAAGATGGAAGCGTCCAAATCCGAAAGATTTCAAGGAACTCACAGAGCCTCCTGTTTCTAAGCATGGTTATGAGCTTCGTTCGTATCAGCTTGAAGGCCTCAACTGGCTCCGCTACAGCTGGTATAACAAGAGGAACAACATTTTGGCTGATGAAATGGGTCTCGGTAAGACAGCACAGACTGTTTCATTGCTCGAATCATTGAAGCAACATGAAGAATTGCGCGGTCCTTTCCTCGTCGTCGCTCCTTTGTCAACACTTCCACACTGGAGAAATGAATTCGAGGAATGGAGTACTCTCAACACTGTCGTTTATCACGGAAATGCGGACTGCAGAGAACTCATCAAGCGTTCTGAATTTAATGTTCTCAACAGCCAGGGCAGAATCATGCCAAACGCTGTTCAGTTCGATGTTTTGGTTTCAAACTACGAAACAGTTTTGCAGGATTTCAGCGTCTTCAGCGGAATCGAGTGGAGATACATCATTTTCGATGAAGCACACAAGCTCAAGAACTCCAAGGGTAAGTTATACCAGAAGATCGAAACATTAACATTTGAGCATTGCACACTGTTGACTGGTACACCAATCCAGAACAACATGGAAGAGTTGTGGGGTTTGCTTCACATTCTCTTCTTGTATCAACCAAACTTCTTCACACTCGAAGAATTCAACGAAAAGTACGGCAGCATGAACGATGCAAAGCAGGTTAAAAGCATCCAAAAGCTCATCAAGCCATTGATTTTGAGACGTAAGAAATCAGATGTCGAGAAATCCATTGCAGCGAAGGAAGAAACAATCGTCAGAGTCGAATTAACAAGGGTCCAAAAGAAGTTCTACAGAGCTTTGTTATCAGAGAATGCAGGCACATTATTGGAGCAAATCACAGGTTCATCAGTCAACTCATTACAGAACATCGCTATGCAGTTAAGAAAGGTTTGCAATCACCCATATTTGTTGAAGAATGCCGAGGAAAGTATCATCAAAGACAGATTACAGGATCCAGTCAACAAAGGAAAGCTGAAGGAACAAGTTGAATTGGAAGGTTTGGTTGAATCATCAGGAAAGATGGTTTTCATCGACAAACTTTTACCAAAGCTGAAGGCTGAAGGCCACAAGGTTTTGATTTTCAGCCAAATGGTCAGAGTCTTGGGAATCATCACAACATTCCTTGAAGCACATCACTACAAGTACGAAAGAATCGATGGCAGTGTTGGCGAAAACGACAGACAAGCAGCTATCGATAGATTCAACCAGGATCCAGAGGCATTCGTCTTCCTCCTCTCAACAAAGGCAGGTGGTGTCGGTATCAACTTGACAGCTGCAAACACTGTCATCATCTATGATAGCGACTGGAACCCACAGAACGATATCCAGGCAGAAGCAAGATGCCACAGAATCGGACAGACACAGAAGGTTAAAGTTTACAGACTTGTCACACACAATACATACGAAGAGAAGATGTACGAGCGCGCCTCAAAGAAGCTCGGTCTCGATCACGTCGTTTTGGATGGCGGTGATATGAACAAAGAGAAGCCAATGAAGGCGAAGGAGATTGAAGAAATGCTTAGAAATGGTGTTGCAAATATCTTCAAGGATGATAACACAGAAGCTGATGCATTTACTGCTGCAGATATTGATCAGATTCTTGAAAGACAAGCAACACAAACAACTGTTGATGTTGTTGCTGGTGGTGATTCATTCTTCGCAACAGCAAACTTCAAGGCAGACAATGATACAATCGACATGAACAGCGCTGACTTCTGGGCGGAGATCCTTCCAGAGGCTCGTACAGACAAGTTCAACCAGCCAACAATGAGACGCTGCAGACAGACAAAGCTCGAGAACGAGATTATCAATGGTGAGAAAGAAACAGACGTTAAGGGTGCAATCCTCGAAATCACATATAAGGGATACACAGGACGTCCACTCGAGAGAATGATTCTTCTCGCTGCTCATTCACTGTACAAGTCGAAGAGCAGCAAAGACAAGAAGGCAATCGCTAAAATCATGGAGTCATTCCACGAGGAAGAACCAGGAGAGCTCGAGAAGTTCTTAGGTCAACATGGCGTCGAAGTCGAACCTCAGATCGAGAAAGTTTACACAAGGTGTGCTTTCTTCTACAGACTTCGCCGCATTCTCTATCTCATTCAGCTCGGCGAATTCAAGTGGCCAGCAATTCTCCCACCGTGGGAAGATCCTGTCGCTGAATACGCTCTCATGGTCGGCGTCTTCAGATACGGCATGCACGAACTTACAGCAATTCCAACCGACAAAGAACTCGGTCTCGGAACAGCCCGTCCGCTCACACGTAGCGCAATCGAGAAGCGCACAAGAGAGCTCTACGTTGCTCTCGAGAAGGAGTTCACAGAGGAACACCTCGACGTTGAAGTTCCAACAGACTTCACACCATTATTACCTTCAGAGTGGAAGGAGAAGCATCGGTCAGTCCTTGCAAGAAAGGAGCTCTACGACAGCGAAGTTCTTTCTCTCTTCCAGGCGATGTGCGCAATCGGTGCTCCAGAGACACAGGACGGAGAAATGGTTGACTGGGAGAGACTCCGCCAGTGGGCAAAGTTGACGCTCGTCACAGCTCGTGCTGTTGAAGAAGTTGCTCAGCAGATCATCGATCTCAGCAACCAGGAGGTCGAGAACTCAACAAACACTGATGATGAAAACGCAGAAGGCGAAGGCGAGAAGCACACTGTTGATCTCTCTGCCTACGACAAGCTCAAGTGCGTCCAAGGAAAGATCGCTAAGAAGGATGTCAGGAAGGTCCACCAGGCCATCAGAGACATGGGAAAGATCTACAGATTCATCAGGAAGCTCTCTCACAGACGTATGGAAACTCTCAAGAACGCACCGAAGTTAAACAACGGACCAGAGTGGTGGACATGGGAGCACGATCTCGCTCTCATTCAGAACATCGCTCAATACGGTCTCCAGGCGACATCTGTTTGGGTTGTTGACAAGAATGGCCCATTCAGGCAGCACATTCCTCCAGAGCTCGTTGAGAGCTTCGATGAAGCAGCTGCAAAGGAAAAAGAGAAACTTGGTAAAGGCAAAGCTGTTAAACCAGCTGATCAAGGTCCACTTCTCTTCTTGTTCAGAGAGCGCACAAGAGTTGCCCGTGCGATAGCTGTCGTGCAGTTTGTCTCGAAGGAACACGACAAGCAGAAGAAGCACGGATCCAAAGAACGCAACGACAAAAAGAAGGAAGGATCTGATGCCATCATCAAGACAAAGGATCTCAAGGTCTTAAATCTTGGCCAGATCGTCAACAACAAGTTCTTCGTCAAGAAGGCATACATTTGTCCTGTTGGTTACACAGCCATCAGAAGGTATAAGTTCCCGAACGAGAAGGATTTCCATAACTACAAATGCGAAGTCCTGGTCGACAACGGCAGACCTTTATTCCGTGTCACATTGATGATTGACATACCAAAGGTCTATGAATCCGATGATCCAAACTTAGTTTTCAAGGGATTGATTGAAGATGCCATCAAAGATCCAACAGTCAAGAAGCCATCAATCAAGGGTACTTTCTTCTTCGGTCTTGTTCACAAGGATGTCAAGGCAGAGCTTTATAGCCTTCCAGGCGGTAACGTCATTCCATGCCTCATCCAGGAGCCAACAACAATCCCAGGCAAGATCCCTCTCACATATGTCAAGTTGGAAGATATAATGTCGAACTAATTTTTCTATTATATATTTTTTTTCTTTTTATATTATTTTGTTATGAGTGAAATCTCAATAAAGCTATTTGATTTTAAATATATTCTTCATACATTCACAACTCATCAACGAAATCTAATTAAATATTATTTTATCAAAGCAATGCTATTTTATTATTTATATCTATAAATATTGTACACATAATTACCCTCTATCTGATTGCATATCTGCTAAATCGAAATACCGAATTTAATGATGAGATTAATAATTAAAATCAAATTAAATAAAAAATCAATAAAATCATATTATTCCACATCTAATCCATTTGAGATTTATTTTAATTGGTATACAATGGTTTTAAATGCATTATATTAATCAGATGCCTTTATGGTCTATTTTTACCGAGTCTATGACAAAAGTGAACACCAAAAAGTGACAGGGGAACCTTAAAGTCACTTTTCATGAATAAAGTGTCACTTTTTGAGCGGGCAAATTGTCACTTTTATAAAAAGTGTCATAAATATCTTTGTAGTCTAACCAATACATCCAGGTTAGTGTTGTTGACGAGCCACAACTCTATCATCAACGAGCATATACCTAACTGGTAATTGGTAAGAAAACATCGATATTTATGCATGGTTAAATTGTTGCGAGAATATTATTGGGCGAGGTCGGCCTGAGACTTCCAAAGCCCTCGAGTGGCCAAGCCAGGCCCTAGCAAGAAGGACTCAGCCTACAGAAGCCGCCTCTACCTCCAGCATCAGATTCGATGCATGGCGATGTCGGCCTGAGACTTCCAAAGCCCTCGAGTGGCCAAGCTTTAGGCCTTGACATATTTTTTCTTTATCAAACATTACCTCATATTTATGATGATTAATTTCTAATTTATCTTTTTTTTTTTTTGTTTTTACTACTTTTTGCTTTCTTATTATATTATTCATCAAAGATTTTTCAATTCTTAATTGTTTATTCAATATAAATTTTTGTAATTAAATATAATATTATAAATTATGTTTGTTTCT